>QVAJ01000127.1:2040867-2051822 GCA_003546035.1 Mixornis gularis
ACAGCCAGGGGGAGTCGGGCTCTGCTGCCAGGGAACAGGGACAGGACAAGGGGAAAGGGCCTCAAGCTGTGCCAGGGGAGGCTCAGCTTGGACAGCAGCAGGAATTTGTGCATGGAAAGGGTGCTGAGGCCTYGGYAGKGGCTGCCCAGGGAGGTTTGGAGTGCCCATGGCTGGAGGTGTCCAAGGAAGGGCTGGAGGTGGCACTGAGTGCTCTGGGCTGGGAACAAGGTTGGCATTGGGCACAGCTGGGACTCCATGGGCTGGGAGGGATTTTCCAGCCTCAATGATTCTGTGATTCTCTTATTATTCTCACTGATAAAAAGATGTGTCTTACTGCCAGTCCAGTTGTCTGGATCTTGGTCCCAACCACTTTCCACCATTATCTAACAAGCCTCTGCTATCAGATTTTTAACTGTGTACGGGGATGTGAGGCTGTGATTGCATTATGTCTTGGGTTACAATGTAAGGTGTGACCAAAACTATVTGCTTTACTACCACTTCCATGAGCTGTTAGAATGGGTGGAGCAGTGTACTTTATCTTCTTCATGAGTCAACCWGGATAACTCCCTCTGGGGAAGCAGCAGCTACCCAAGCCACCCTTGGGCCATCAAGGACTCCCCAGCATGACTCATAGAATTTCGTCATCCTAATGTGAAATGCCCCACCCTGGGGGAGGAAACAAACATTCCCACCAGTATATAATCCGGGGTTTGAGACACCACTGGTACCACCACTGGAATTCCAGAGGACAGGGGCTCTCAGTWACCACCACTATACCTCCAGAGAAGGTCACCACTTCAACAAGACCACATCCATCACTCCAATCAGACTGCCGCCACCACCCTGAGCAACAGGGTGCCAGGTCATATTCTGACTTTGTCAGTTTAAGCCAGTGTTCTTCTTTATTGTAAGTTTTCCTATTAAACTGTAGTTCTGACTTGGAATCTMTTGCAAGATATTTGTGTGAAGTTGACTCCTCCCACTGGTTTTCTTTCAAACGAGCACGCATTATTTCAATATTCACTTTGGGTGAACTTTATAGCTTGAGTTTCCTAAGTGTTTACTCATTCTGGCAGGCCTTTTCAAAGTGCACATTTTAAAATAAAAAAAAAACATCTTTCAGCAACAGCATCACAAACACTTGCTCAAAAACAATACCCCCTTGCTCTTTCTGCAGGCTATTTCCAATGTTCAAGGATCTCATGTTGTCAGTCAGGTATTGCAGCTGAACGCTGATGTTTAACTAAAACTAATTTCCAAACAATCCCCCATTGTGAAAAACAACCCCACACTTTTTTTACCTCAGATATATGGCCAAGAAATCACTTTAGCTTCTGAGAAGCCTGCAAAGGAGCTCAGTGATTTAACACATACGGTATCAAATGAGTGAAATCCAGAGAAAATKAGATGCCCCAATTTTAGAACAGACTCTAAGAGCCAGACTGTAAAATTTTCTCACAAGGAGGATCCAAAACCCCTAAGCACTAGACAGAAGGCACCTACACCAYGTCAGGCACTGTCCCAGCACAAGTACCTCCATGTGTTCTGATTCAGAGCCCAGAAGTCTCTCTGTTCCAAAATGCTGTGCTGTGATTTGGGTTCTCACCTGGAGAAGTCTATAGAAAAGTACTAGGACAGASCATTGAATTCCAACAACTATTTTGAGGTTGACTGCTGAGTCTCCTGTCTCTCTCATCCCTGCTTTGCAGGTAAAATCTTCACCCAGAACCTCCTCATGGTCTCTGGAACAAGACTTCAAGTTTAGAAGCCCATGTTGAGTGCCTTTGCCCCACAGGAAACCTTTACTACCTGTAATTTTCTAAGCAAACAGGACATACRGCTTCCAATTCCCTTAGACTGAGGAAGGGAAGGTTAAATGTATGTCTTTAAGGAAATATTTATAGTCAGAGAGACACATATAAAATTACTCTAGGTAACATCTATTCAGCTGCACGTCACTAAAAACCAAACAGATTTGCTCACCCAGAGCCTTGCRGGATTTTTGTTATAACTAAAAAGATCAGATGTAACACAAGAACATAAAAACATGGTAAAGCAATAGACAGAGAAACAATCCTCCTTAATTAGGAACTGTCACGTACATAGAAACTTGCCAGAGGCTGAATTGAGTCCTTTAATTGAGTTCTCAAATTTCTCCTAATAATTATTTTTCATTAATTATCATGGCCTAAGAGGAGAGCTACTTAAATATAGTATAATGCAAACTCAGAGGTCATCTGTAGAAAATATTTTAAGGAATATTTTGAAGGTACCATAAATCTTTGCTATTACAAGGAAACAGGATGAACTCTAGTAGAAAAAAAAAAATCATCTCTTTAGGATTATAGAATTTCATAGAAAGGTAAATTATTTTGAAAAAATGAGAGTTCATCAATTGCAAACACTGAAATGGAACAAGATTTTTTTTAAAAAATATGGTAAATAGTTCTTTATTTCCAACTGTCTCCAGTTAATGAAAATTCACTGTTAAATATTCTCACAGATGTACACCAAAAAAAAAGTAGGTACTGAAATAGGGAACTGAACCTTCTCAGCAGAGCTCTGCATAATACCCAGTTTAAGTATAATGTACATTTTAAAAAGTAACAAAATTGCAAAGGGCATATCCTTTCAGAAATGTTGTAATATTATATCTTGACCACTGCTCATCCAGCCCTTGAATCATTTCATTTCCTCCCAAAGATAACAGTTATTTTGGTCTGCTTGACAGCATTACCTATGGACAAAGAGCACACCCTGTTGAACCCAATCTCACCAGTGCTTCCCTGCCTTCCTAATAACCTACTTTTTGATAGTCTTTTATTTTTTACTCTCTGGTCACACAGGCACTGCAATATTCTTCATGCAGAAAATAAAATTGTACAGATATACCTGGAAAACAATGCAAACCTTTATAAGTCAGCTAAAGGCTCAACAGGGCTTTTATTTTTTAATAAACTGAGAGAAATGATSTCTTGCAGTGTTCTTGATACTTTGATCACCCAAGTCTTTTGCTTTAAATATGATTTAAAAACTGTTGTGTTATTCTGTGACCAATCCAATGTAACTGCAAATACGCTCAGCTGATGAACAATACTCTKCAATTCTGAAGTACTTATTTCTTTTTTGTATTGTTCAATACAGCTTTTGTCACAGAAACATCAGAAGTACTGTTGCTCTCTTGATAGGCTATGGATATGAACAAAGTTTGGGTAATTACGAAAAAACCACACTTTTTCCCCCTAATCTGTTAAAAGTAATTTAAAGGTATTTTTTCCTTGTTAAAAATGGCAACACTAAACTGAAATTATGCAAAATATTAATATAATTTAAGAGTAAGAGGACATTAGAGTTAACCCACTTCAGCAGTTGTTCTTTACCTCCTCAGTTTCTTCCATTTTCTAAAATAATTTTAATAATTGGCCTTTTTAACCAGACTTCCTATGGATCACATCCTGGCAATGAATGCAAGCTATAAAGAGTGTTTGTTTTATATATTAATATCTATTTTTTTTCACTTAGACRGGAAAAACTTCAAAATCCCCAGATTTTGAGAAATTAATTCATTTTAGGAACAATAAGGCTCCTTCCTCCAGTCTTGCTGCAGAGACTGTAACATCACAAYACATCCTGCACTCTGCTAACTTTAGCTGAAGCAGAGGATGAGCACCCTGAGCCCTTTGGCATGCTGGCACAGTCTGGCAGCACATGGAAAACATGCCATTGAAATCACTCAGCTGTGCATGAAATAATTAGAAGCTAAATATTGTTTGGAGAAATCACTGGGGAAATACTTCATGTAATGGAAAAAGTCAATAAAATGGAACTGTTCATGGAAAATTTCTGACCAGAGAAGAAAAATACTATTTTTCAAAAGCAATTGCTAGCAAAGAACTTTTTATCGGTTGGATTCATCACAAAAGGAAAAGAACAGCAATTACATCATTTGCTGGTCCAGGAGTTGAAGTACACACATGACCTGGAGTGGTTTTGCTAATAGATTACACCTATTACAATGCATTAGAATAAAAAAAAAAAGATAATTGTTAATCCAATTTCTGCAAGCATTTAAATGTTCAACCCTAATAAAAGGACCTAATTAGATTACACTGATAAATGCAAATCTCTTCAAAATAGCTGCAAGCAAACACATGTGCCTTGATGGTTTCCAATGAGAATTGACAAGTGGAAAGCAGATGGCAACGTGAAGGACTTCAGTTCTCCTGGAGCCATGAGCTATGAAAGTTCTCAGAGGTTCGTGTTTCTGCTTTGGCAAGCTCAGAAAATACCTTTAATTGGCAATCACCTGAGCAAGGATTACCACAAGAGTGAACGAAAACTGAGACAAGCACYTGCTAAACCATCAATGGGAATTTTTCATGTAGATCTAACCCCATAAAATGTGGGGGAAAAGGAAGACAAAGCTAAAAAATTGATAATGGATAATACCCAGAAAGACAGGGTAATATGAGACAATGAGATTTAAGATAACTCAGGCTTGAATGAGCATTTCCTGCTTGGAAATATAGCTACCAGGCCATGTACCCTTGTACTTCACTAAAACAACAAATAAAGTCAGAAAAGAAAGGTGCAGATATTGTGGGTCACGAGAGGGGCTCCTGGAACCCCTTTAGTAACCCAGGGCACTTCAGGAGGGCTTCAGCCACGCTCACCAAGGACTCAAGGTATTTCATCAGTTACAATTAGGTAMCTTTCAATCTATTCTAGATCTGAGCATCTTCTGCTTGATCCTTTCCCATCCCTCAGGTTTTGCTGCTCACATTTTGCCTTTCTAAACACCTCCCAAGGCCTCAGCCCCCAGRGACTTGCAGAGACTAATTAGAAAGGAAAAGGAAAGGTGAGTGCTCTCAATCCTACCACAAGCCAACTTCATCTACCCTGTGCCTACTTTTTCTCTTCCCCCCTTTGGTTAAAAACCAGTACACTTGTTCAAATTTCGATCMATTAGTTGGAAAATTAAGCACTTAATGCACACATCTTTGGACAATGTTTTATCAAACACTATTATAGGAACCAAAGTATAAATTGAAGTTAACTTCAAGAGCAGGAGGCTTAATATAACTTCAGGGAAAAAAAAAGAAGAAAAAAAGTGAGAGAGAATGACTCTTCACAGAACCTAAATCTCCTGGCAATTTAAAATGGGAAGATATCCATAGGTGTGATGAAGAACAACAAAGAAACCATTACAGCCCAGAAAGCAGCCCAGAAAGGATCATTTCCAAAGAGTAGTTTTATTTTAATCTCTGCAGAAGGATGTACTCATTTAAGAAATACAGAGTCAGTGATCTGACTTTGTACATGCCACTGAACTTAATCTATATGATACAAATCCTGTAGGTACTCAATATTTAAAAGTGGTTTTGAGGAAAAAATAAATTACTGGAGAACAATGATACCTCTTCTAATCAAGGTAATTGTGAACGTGATTTTGTGTCATCTTGATTAAACAACTATTTCACAGACTGTTGACAAGTTTCATTAAGAGCAAATTATATTTTCTGTCCTGCAAAATTATGAGAGCATTAGATGGAATTATCAGTCCTCACTGATTTTATCAAGGATTACATCAATATTTGACTTTTTTTTATCAAAAAGCCTCTCATGCAAAATGCCGCAGATCTTTTACACTGATCTGCTTTCAAGAAGCAATGAAAGCAGCTAAAAATGCTAACAGTATATACTTATGGCACCAAATAATCTATAATTTTGATGGTAAATAAAAAAAGTTTTATCAGGTGACAGCTGAAAGATGCCTTCCCCTGCACTGCCCCATTTTCAAGCTATTGTGATATTCCTTGCCACAGAAAAGTGGGAGTTTATACACTCCTGTCCAAAAACTGTGTTACCATGGGGGACGCTATCAACAGGAAAATAACAAGGGGATTACAACTTTGTCTCCACCAAAAGAAAAAAACAAAGTAGTGAATAATTTGTCTTTTTAATTCAATCTACAAAAAATTTCTGGCTTTTGGGCGGGGTTGAAGATTTTAATTATTACTCCCAGAGTTCTGCATGATAGTCACATAATTTTTACAATACTTTTGTGACRTTGCTTATGAGTTTGAGAGCTTCAAACCGACCAATTTGGACACAAATTCCTACACATTCCTATTTAACCTATTTAAAATATCATTTTTTTTCTCCATTTTAATCAAGTACTTGATTCAAATTAATTTTTATAACTCCTTAGTTTGGACTCTGAGAGCAATTAGAGGCACTGGAAAAACAAGCCAGAAGTACCCGCATCAACTTCTTGTTCCTTACAGACACATGAATAAACCCTTCTCCACATAAAGTGCATATGTTACAAATTCTGCCCCAATGTTTTCTTCTAAATTAAGACAAAACTGGGTAGCTTATCACAAGCCCTTCATTTTTTTTGATACCACCACAAAGACTTTAATATCTTTACACAATTGCATGGAAGGAGCTCTAAGTGCAGCATTAATCAGACAAGAACAACAGTAGAATTCTTCCTTTAAATTGAGATCCAARCTTTTCTTATCCATTTGAATACAGCAGGAAGAGTCCTACTCCCCAGCAGACATATCAGGTACAATATTATGGGGCAATTTAGGAAGCAAAGGTTTTTGTGAATTGTTCAGCAAAATAAACATTTGGTCATACCCAAACTGAGCTCACACACAGTGAATTTTAGGTGACAAAAACCAAATAGTCAGTGTTAGGTGATAAAATCTTTGGTTTATCTTTTTTGTCTTTTACTCTTTCTTCTAATTTCACCTTCTTGGAATGTTTTTAGCAACTTAAAACTGAGTGGGCTTAGAGTTTGCGTGGTTGGATGGGGCAAGTTAATGCTTTGAGAAGTGTTTGATGCTTATTAAATGTTGCACTAAACCTTTTGCAAAAGTTMTCTGATTTTTTTTGAAGTTTCCAGTGAAGTTCTTTCTGTTGTTTTGACCTCTTGAGAATATCTGGTGGGTATTTCTCCTGTGTGTCTAACCCAGGGTGTTTGAACAACCATAAGCTCTTTTAAAAACCCTTTTGAGTGAGTTGTTTAGTGGCCTTACAGAAGCATACACAGTGCGGGCTACTGTGGAGCTGGTACAGGGCTGTGTGGGAGGCACAGCCCCCCAGAAGGGAGCCCTGGACTCCAAACCAACACCACATACCACCCCATTGCTCTGAAAGGCAGCAGCTCCCAGCTCCCAGCAGCTCCCACCAGCACACCTCGCCTCCTACTTCAGTTCAATTAATATCCAGCCCCTGTCTTTGGAAAGCTGCCAGGCTGAGCATGGAGCAGTTCACTTCCATCAGGCTTCTCTCTGAAGCATGTGAGCTGCCAAGGCAGGTATTTGCACAGCTTCAGAGTGAGCTGCATGTAAATCCCCAAGCTGCAGGAAAACCATACAGTGTTTGRCTTGGCCTTTAGACACACAGCCAAGAATAACAGAGGCTGCAGTAACTTCTGGGAAGTATCRCCAAAGTGATGCAACTGATAAACAGAATGCAGACAAAAATACACTCTTCAACAGGACACATGATCAGTGTAACAGGGAAGCTTCTGGCAAAGAAACTAGAATCTTTACTATAGAAAGGAATTCTTTTGATGAATTTATGCTGAGCAAATATAATGCATGATGAAAACCCTCTCCTTGGGGAACAGTCTTAGTCTTTTATCCTATTCTGTACATCTCTACAAATTCGAAGAATCACTGAATRGTTTRTGTTGGAAAGAACCTTAAAGCTTACCTTGTTCCTTCCATGGACAGGGACACCTTCCACTACCCCAGGCTGCTCCAAGCCCCATCCAGTCTGGCCTTGGACACTTCCAGGGATTCAGGGGCAGCCACAGCTGCTCTGGGCACCCTGTGCCACAGCCTCACCACCCTCGCATTCCTTCCCAATATCCCATCTACTCCTGCCCTCTGGCAGTGGGAATCCATTCCCCCCTGTCTTGGCACAYTAGACCCTTCCAAAACATCTTACTCTATGTCCTGGTTTAAAGGACAGATGTCTCCCAAGGAAGGTCAGAACCTCCCTTGAAATGGAGAATATGATCTCCTTCMCCTCCAAATTATTATAACTTTGAAATTAAGGGGMTCTCAGGCAAAGATATGGGAAAAGGTATAACAGTTCTTTACTATTCTGTRTATGTATAACAAAGCAAACCGCAGCAATGGCAGCACCAACACACAGAACACAAACGCAGTCCCAGCCTCTCTCGGCTGTGGGACTTTCCCCTTTGGTGCAGTTCCGGGCACCGCCAGAAGGGGCACTGGTGGCTCCTGGCCGGGCAGGGCAGGTGCAATGATTCCCCCACGGCTGCAGGGGGCGCTGTGGGGCGGGCTCAGACCCCGTCTCCATGTGGATAATGGCGGGTGCAGCAGGATGAAGGGATGGGGAAGGGGCTTCCTTTACAAACCCCTGGGGCAGCTAGTCCCAGTGCCCCTCCAGATGGTGAAATGAGCTGTAGCAGGGACCTTAGAACAGTGGCTGGAACAGCAGAGGTTAGCAGACCCCTGGGGGTGGCAAMTCCAAGTGTRGCACTAAGCCCCAAGCAGTGGCAGAGGCAGAAGCAGTGGGGGATCCTGGCGGACACAGGATGTTGGGCTAAAGTGTAGCAAAAAACTCAAAGCAGTGGCAGAAAGGCTGAGCAGCAGCCAGGCTCCCAAAAACAGCTGGCAGACACTCCCTCGGAGAGCGTAGGGGGAAAGGGTCTCAGGTTTTCCTCTGAGGCACCTGAGTAGATGGTGAGGGTCCTTTTCAGTGAGATCGGGTGTTGAAAAGGTCCAATGGCCGCTCTTACCCACAGCAGGAGAAGCAGTAAAAGACAGAACTTCACAGTGGCAGAAAATTCTTCTCTCAGCAACCAMAGCCTGGCCATCTCCCCTCCAATCTGAGAGCAAGAGCGAGCGAGGAGCTGAGCCCAGCTGAGCTCCCACCCCCCAGCCAAAATCTTGCAGTATTTCTGCACTTCCCAATATTTCTCACTTCCCCTGAGCTAGGAGAYTGCAGTCAGCGGTACCCTTCCCTCTCCTCCTCTTCTCAGCCACATCTTTTGTCTTAAGTATTGTCATTACCATCTTTTAGGCAACAAATGGGAGAAAATTCCCTGGAGGAAAGATTTTTAAAAAAAGGAAAAATCCTAACCTCCAACACTCCATCTTTCCTGTTGGCTCCTTCAGGCAGGACAACTGCAGAACTTCTGCAGAAGGAATCCCTGCAGCAAAGCACCAACCCCTATCAACTACTGACTCATAAGAAACATAAAACACCATTTTTCCCAGTCCAAAAGAACCCCAGAGACACAAGAAGGAGCTGCTCCAGCATCCCTTCCTCTCTATGTCACAAACAGCCCCAGACAGACCCTTGGGGACACATGTTCAAGTGTTAGGGAATTACACTGATGTAAGAACAAATGACAACAAAGGAAATAAATCTGCTTTGMAATTCTGTAAAATAAAATTACTCTCCCTTAAGTTCACACATTTAGTTTGGTCATGAAAACTTTCTAAAAGAACCATTAGGTTTTATTTTATATATCAAAGAGCATGCAACTAATTTTTTTTTATTACCATTGAGACTTGCAAGAAACTGATAAATATTTACATTTACTGTAAAAATTAAGTTTCTAAGTCAACAGTGTATTATATATTTRTCTTAATTGGGCTGATTTTAGCCTCCTTAAATTCTGCCTAATTTTTTAACTTGGACTTTTATTTGTTGCAGAGTTTCTCATAAAAATCTGCAAACGAATTACAAACTGTGGTTAATGAGCTATGCATAAACTTTCTCTTTTTCTTTATCATTGGTACCATCTGCTTTGGCTGTTTTATTATCAGCCTGCAAGCCAGTAATCTATCTACTTTATTTCCTATCTCGCCTGGAAAAAAAATTAAGAAATCCACTGGAGTTTTCAAACTCCCTCTTTTCTCAGAGTTGTCTTTGAGTGATGTCTTATTGTCCARTCTGCCTCCTGCTCTCATTTTCTCCACTGCCAAAATGGAGACTTCCAGTTCCATTTAAAAAGCCCTTTGGATTTTCAATGCACCCCAGATGTGACAGCAATTCCAAGATCAAATCAATCTATTTTACCCTTCTTCCCCATTGCTAATAAGCAAAAATACTTCTTTTCCTCCCCATAATTCCTATTGCAATCTTTACTGACTATGGATTTGATGTAAAATACAACTATGGATTTGCAGGGAAAAAAAATTAAAAATTGGAGCATTTATGTCTTATCTCTCCACGCAGAAGTATTTCAGCACAGCCTTTKCTCTGTGCACTACAATTTAATATGTGCTTTGATAGAGATGTTCCTTCCCTTGYAGATAGGGCCAGCAAAATTCTGCGTGTCTGTATTTTGACGTGTTCCATCACAGAAGTATCATTGGGATGTTAATCTAATTAAATTCCCTCATTTTGTCTACAAATAACATTAAAAACTTGAATTATTCTCTTCTGAGCTAGGCCAGTACTGCATATGAATAGGACAAGAATAAGAAACAGRACCAAGTTCTTTAAAAATCAATGAAAATCCCCTTAAATTCAGTGCTCTGTGGAATACAACCATCACTAAGCAGGTTRAGGAAAAGTTTCATCATGGTCTCTCCTTTTGAATTTAGCCATTATTTTCAGATCTGACAGTTGGGTAGAATTTGTTCTTTATAATGGAATGACTGGCTTGAGGAAAAGTTGGAAAAGCCAGCAACAAGAACAAGGCTTTATTTAATGAGGGTGATTTTGTGAGAAATGATCCCAAAGTGAGCAACTGTTAACCACTAAGCTGAAAACCAGCTTTTAAATCCTCTGCAGATTTCCTAGCAGAGCTGCTGTTCTAGTGCTAAGCTCTACAGAGACTTTAATCCATTTTGCACCCAAAAAGGGGAATGGGAGTGAAATTATTACTTTCAAGTGTAAGCTCAGGGGAACTTAGCCTGGTGCTGAAAACTGATACTGAACTGAGAAAAAAG
>QVAJ01000127.1:2052387-2063891 GCA_003546035.1 Mixornis gularis
GAAAGAAAGAAAGAAAGAAAGAAAGAAAGAAAGAAAGAAAGAAAGAAAGAAAGAAAGAAAGAAAGAAAGAAAGAAAGAAAGAAAGAAAGAAAGAAGCAGCTTGGATAGACATTCTGAGATGTCATGGCTGTCTTGGGCATGCTGTGTACAAGAGGAACCTGGTAGGGTCTGTTATGAGTTCATGTCTTTGTTAGCCTTCACCAGCTGTGTTTTCTCACTTCCTTGTGCTCTGACATACATTATAGCACTTCAGCAATAACCAGCACACCAGCAAAGCTGGCTGTTCCTCATGTTTTCTGATATTTGCTTTATGAACCAAAACAAGCTAGCGGAACAATTTATATTTTTGCTTTAGTTTATTCTCAGTAAATTTCTGTGATAAGAAGAACCTCACTTCCCCAGATATAGAAACTTGCCAAAACAGAGAAAAGAGTGCAGATACCTGCTCTAAACTGCTTTGAAGTCCACAGAAAGACCATGGGAAACATTCATCTCTCCTAACTGCAATGATTTAAAATTTGTCTGCTCTGAGTTGGTTGCAGGGACCTCCACAATCCAAAATAATTCTGTCTTCAAGTACGAGTCATCACTCTSTGCATGCACCAGTCTCTCCCTGTCGGCTATAGAGAGGACCCAGATGGGCACTTTGGATCAGGGAGCCAACTTTTAACACTGCTGCAGTTCAGTGAGATCCATTGCTATTGACTGGGATGGGATGGATTCCAACAGAAAGTGAAGCCAGGCAGGAATCTGTGGCCAAGAAGGGCTATGATTTCTGCATCTCCAGCCCCACCTGTCAGTCACTAAAGACTGTCACTCTTTGTCACAGACAAGCTTTCACTTTATGGAGTCCCAAAGCAGTGTGCCAGTGCAGGGAAGAGCAAACACCAAGCATGTAAGTTAATTTTTAGGAAGGCAAATTAATACACAGGTTGACTCTACTTCTTCTTCTTCTAGAGCCGTTGACATCTCCTACATTTCTCTTCTAATTAATTTCCATTTGTACCATGTGGARTGAAACACGGTTTGTAAACAAGGCACCAGGGCACCAGGCAGGTGGTGTGACACCTGGGCAGGTCACACACCCAAAATCACACAGCAAAGGCTCTTACTGCAACTGCTTTGTTGCTTAGTGCAACAATGCCAAGGTATTCTTCTCATGCCAAGTAGGTTGTAATTTAGTAGTAAGAGTACCACGCTTAGGGCTAATTATTCCTGACTGATGTCAATAACTAGCTATGGGCCAGAAGACAATTATGTCCTTTTCCAGTCTTTTCCAGAAAAATGCAGGTTGCTGTAACTCCTGTGTTATAGTACTTAGGTTCACAGAAAGGCAGGAAACCAGGAAGCAGCGTTGCTTTTCAGTTTCCATGCTCCATGTCCACAAAAACACTTAAGGGATAACAGCAAAGGGCAACTCTTAAGAAATCAGGAGTCATTAGACACCACCCACATCTTTGCTAGGCTTTGGTTCAAGGGAGAGTTTAAGCTTGGTTAAGCATAGAGCACATCCTCGAAGCTATTTGCCGACCCTACAATTGATACACTTGTCTGTCCTTATCTCTCTTTTGTCCGGTTTCTGAGGTCTGTTGTACACTAAACCCAGGCAGGAATAAAGCTGTCACTCCTGTGATCTCACTTGACACAGGTTTTTCTTTGCTTGCTGTTCTGGGCTGCAGTTCTGCACTGTTTTTCCCACTAGGCCACTTAACTTGCTTCCATCCAGCTCAGCTAAAAGAACAACTGCTTAAATGCAGAAAACTTTRAAGGAAGAATTGGAAGCAGTTCAGAAGCAATCCTTCTGCCATAAAATTTCTGCTAGCAACTGAGAGTTCAAAAAGTTCTTCCTTGTCTGGAGAGATATATATACACAGGCACATATATATTCATATATATATATACACACACACACACAYATATATATATATGTACGCAGAGATACATATTTATAAACAGACATATATGTGTCTATCTATACATAGGCACACTATATATATAAATACAGTGCATCTAGATTACCATTTCAGTTCATACAGGATTTTGGGTTGAGGAGAATCCCYTCAGTCCCCCTTCACCACCCTTAGAGCACCCAAGTGAGAGGTCTCAGAACASTTGAACAGACACATTTTGGAGGAAGTTACACCACCTGTGTTTCATCTGCTGCTGATGCCAATCTAGTTCAAGAGTCCAGAGCAGTGGTAGACCAAAAGAACCTTCCCAAAACAGTTCTAATCCTGTGACAYCTGCTCCTGGCCTGGAAGTCCTTCTCCTCCCAAGATCTTGCCACCTTTAAAAAGAAAGAAGCCACTAAAACGCTGTCCTCTTTCCCCTGGAGAAAGGTGATATGTTATCTACTCCCCCGTACTACATTACAGGCTATGAAATATTAGCCTTTATTGTTTTACTCACCAGGGACACACTTCTGCAGSGCTTTTGGGGAAGAAATGAGGCTGTCTTCCCCTGACTAAAATAATTAATACCAGTGGACCTCCACCACTGTCAGCCAGCCCAGCTGCAACCAGGAAAAACCAAGGACCAAGACTCCAATTTCATAGTGTCAGCTGTGGATATCGGTGTTCACTCATCCACAGGAGTGACCGATTCTCAGAAATTATCTCTCCAAGCTGAATAAGAACTTGACAAGGTCTAAAATGACAGAACTAAGAAAATTCATAATATTAAACTTACTGGTTTTAATATTTACCCCCCTTAACATAAAAAAACATTTCCCAAAACCAACAGAAATTTTTAATGCATTAGAAGCCCTAGCAACCATGTGAAGCTAATGTTTAACCTCTCTGGTCTTGATTCATATAGTCATAATTGTGTTAAATGAAATGCCTTTTGATTCAATTACTGTACGATCCATTACTGTAATGGAAAAAGTAATTAGTATTTTTAATTGAGAGACTTGAAAATGCACAAACAGAAGCATGAACTTCTGTCTTTTTTGAGCTATTAAAATAATTGCATAAAAATATCACATCAAACTATAGCTCTAGTCCTCATGGCTCTGCTGAAAATTATGCTTTAAGGTACCAAACAKAAATATTTGCTTATTAAGAAAGAATTAATCATCCAGTTGGACAAACTAAAGGCCTATTGCCTACTCACTAAGGATAAACAAGAACTGTGGGATACAAAAAAAGAGTTCAGCACAGCTAATGAGGAGAACAGAATTCTGTGGTGCTGCCTGTGCCTGGCAGCAGAGCAGGGGTGGTACACCAGGCTCTTTCTGACCACCAGCTACAAGGGAACAGCAGATTACCAGTTCATGCATAAATATTYAGACACAGAGAAGAACAACTCATAAAAGGGTTCGTTAGAATGATTCAGCTTTTTTTCGGTTTAACTGAATTGTGGACATGTGCCCCCCTGCTCCGGCTGTATTTCAGTCTGATGCTACTGTAAAGATTTGTAACATTTGTTTCTTGCAAGGAGATGAGTACCACAGCAATTTATTGCATGTTCTGCTTCTCCACAAGCCAAAGGAGGATTTTCTCTCAAACCAAGGCTATCTTAGGGCTAAAATGCCCCTTCTGAGTGGGGCCTTTTTTATTACAGAAGCTCAATACAACATGTATTAATTCTTGAAAAGCATCTCTCCTGATACAGATCCTGAAAGTACTCTGGGGAATTACTAAACCAAAGTAGCTTCAAACCACCTAGAAGGCTTTATAATATTTTCAGGAAGTATTTATGATTAAACCAAAGATTTAAAAATGCAAATTCTTGAGGACAATAATTCTGTGCAGTGCTCAAGGTTGAAAATAATTTTGTGAAGCGTGGCAGCTTAGTTTTACAGATTCTCCCATGTGGGACCAAGTACTCCCCAGTGTAAGTCACTAAGTTCCATGCCATGATTTTACTTTAAAATGTACAATTTGTCTGTTCAAAATAAGTTGAGAAGTTTTCAACTGGAAAACGTAGTGGTAAAAAAGCTCATATAGACATTCACTGAGCCAAGTTAAGGCAAGCCCTGCTGCCTATCCCTCTAAAAACCATCAGTGTTTCTGTCGTTTAAGGGGAAGTGACATCAGGAAGCTTTGTGTAAAGAATGTTCCCTCTAGCACTTGCTTAAATTCAAGAAGATAATTGAAARGCTCAAAAAATCAGAAAGCCAAAGTAAAATGAAAATTCCATAGCTGTGGAATGAGTATTCAGTACTGGCAGTTGGCAATAATAATTGTAGAAGTTAAATCAGATGCTAAATATTTATCATTAATAAAATACTTATAGATACTCTCTAACTTAACTGCCTGAAGAAGTGCAGAGAAAAAAAGAACAAAGGAGAGAGGACTATAGACTAATTAGGGATTTAAAACAAGAAATAGGAGTTCACACTTGTACTTTCATTCTCTAKATTCTTTCATATATTACAGTGTATGGTGTATCACACCCTTGGGTCTCCAGTGCTAACATTAGCCCTGTGACTTAACACTTGAAAATTGTTTCTGGCAAGTCTGCCAACAAGGGAAAAAACCCCAACAAATTGAATGTCACTGATTAAACTTGATAACAAAAGCATTTGGGTTCCTTCAACACACCACTGGAACTCAGCTGCCACAGCAAAAAGAAGTAAGACTTGATAATAAGGTTTTGCTTCAGTAGGGGTATGAGTCAGGCCTATTAAGCAGCTAGACTGTGAAAAGATCTTAGACTTTATGCCTTTGCATCAGTGACAGCAATTGTGTGCAGTCTTTTGCTTCAAACAAAGCCAGCCCATCCCTGTCCTTAATCTCCAGTTATACTGCTGGCCTCCCCCTCACCCTACAAAGAAATAAAGGGAAAAATGGACAAGGTAATTACAGATTCCAGTAACTTTTTCAATTAATCTTGAAAGCTAAAACTTTGAAAACAGGACATGGAGTGCTTGCAGGGCTCCAGAGCACATAAACAGCCCTCCCACACTCAAGAACAGAACAAGGAACAGCAACTTAAGCCACAGAAACTGGGCTCGAATGCCCTTAGATCCTGAAGTGATCTTTGCTCAAGGGAAGGTCCCTCTCGTGACTGAAGGCAATCATGATTTCAGGGCTGGAAAATCCATCTCAAATCAAACTGTAGCTGCACCACCTACTCTGTCTAAACACTGGTTTAGTCACAAAACAAGACAAATATAAAAACCTGCAAGAAGTTCTGCAGGTCATCTGCTGCCTGTAACGATTGTTCTGTGTTTTGTCTATAGAGAGAGACCAAGCGACCGCTGAGCAAGAATTCCTAATTTAGTCTTTTGTAATCACTCAGTCTCTAATATCATAAATATCCCTGGGATGGATGGATGGATGGATGGATGGATGGATGGATGGATGGATGGATGGATGGATGGATGGATGGATGGATGGATGGATGGATGGATGGATGGATGNATGGATGGATGGATGGATGGATGGATGGATGGATGGATGGATGGATGGATGGATGGATGGATGGATGGATGGATGGATGGATGGATGGATGGATGTGCCCCACACATAGACCTGCCTCACCTGGACATCCTGTTGCAGTTTCCCAACTGCAGCTATGTGCTTTTCAAAAAGAAATACCTGAAGAACCATCTGACAGCAGCATTTTTTCAGCCTGTCTGAGGAGCACTGGAGCATTTACTTGGAATATACACGGCCCACAACCCCCAAGATCTTACCAAAGAAAGTCTGACAACAAGGAAAGCCTTCAGCARCCTCACATCATCTATATGAAACTGGAGAGGAGCTCTGGAGGGGTCAGACAAAGGAAGGCACCACTGCACTGCTCATTCCCTGCGCCAGCTGCATGAGAACCAATGGTTCTGAGCTTGGATTTCTGGTATTGCTTCAAGAGAATCCAACTGGAGCAAAATAGACCACTTCGAGCACACTCTGACAGCARCAGTCAAACCTCCCTGTGCCCCAAGGACATCCCACAACATATTCCATTATACACTTCACACCATTCCCATGATTCCATAAATAATGGACTAAATGCAGAATGCACTTGACCAAAATTTTATTTTGCATTCAAGAAGTTCTAGTCCAGTGGAACATTTATTTTTTTTATCTGTCTGAAATTCTGAACATGGACTGTGTATTTCAACTTACTTGGCAGCTGCAGTCATCATGAGGCTTTCTTATATATCTGAAGTAGATAGTCCCACATTACATTTTCATAAAATATTGAAATGTGTGAGGAACTGAACTTGTGCTCTCACTTGTTGTTTTAAGACTTAACTTAGACATTACCTTAGAGAGTGCCTCAGACCCTGAGCCACCTCCCCACTGSTCTGTTTAATGAGAATACTTAGTTTCAATATTACTTTACAGCATGTTCAATCTGACATGTCTCCAATTTGCTAACTACAAAATGCGATTATTCCATAAAATGACATTGCCTATTAAAAATGAAAGGAATACAATTTAATTTAAATTATATTACTAATTTACATCTACATATAGCTTATTAACTGCTGCTGGCCTCTCAGTAGGTAGGCAAGATAGGAAATGTTTCAATTTATGTGATAATTAGAATAAGACCAGGGGTTCTTTCCATATTTAAAGTGCATTTCTTCTCTGAGGAGTGACTTTCGAGTCATTAGTCTGGTAGATTCCATATTTCTCTCTTAAACATTGAGAAATTGTTGGGGTTACAAGTGAAAGTGCTTTTTCTAGTTCTGAATCCTATAACGTCCATCAAAATCCAGCTGGGTTTGTTACTTGTCATATTACTAAAACAACAATGCAGGCAAATATTACATTATTTTGAAGGAAAAAAGATGTCTCTGGTTACAGATATTGGGGTCATTTTAAGCCTGGTCCTCCCAGTGACTTAAAAAGGAATTATCACACTCAGTCAGGAAAATAGAGTGTGTCCTTCACCAAAATATTAGTTTTTCATGGTTGGTTTAGATTGGTTTGCTCCATCCCAGAGAAAGTTTTGGCTTTTCAATGGAGATTTTTACTCAGGTTCTCCATGAGAAATAATTTACAATGAAATTCAAAAATTCACGGCATTGAGACAGCTAATTTGAGAAAGCGTGAACATAATAATAAAATAAAGGTTACTTTTGCTGGATCAGTAGGGATTTATTCCATATCTGACCTTTCATCTTTATATTTATGAATGCAAGAAAACTGCCCTCATTACTAAGATAGAACTCTGTTTAGGCTTTTAGTGACAACTGGAAAATGCAGCATTAAGGCAGCCCTCCTCCTCCTCCTCCTCCTCCCCAACATCCCACAGCAGGACACGGGGGACTCACACAGCCTGTGCTGCTGGACCCCTCACACTGCTCTGGAAGCAAATGTTCTCAGTGTTCTGGAGTACATCTACATAAAACACGAGGGACAGTTTCTAATGGAGAAGCAGTTCTCATTATTTCAGGAGGTTCCTGACATGCCAATGAATAGGGAAGTTCCTTGTCCATTATGTCACGATCCCACAGCCAGCTGATAAATACCTACTGGTTCATGCCAAAAGGATGTTCTTGGAGGTGGAATTTAGATCTTCTGATACTTTCCTGATGCTTATTCCAGTTTATTGGATCGTTAACATCATACAAAGCCCAGCTGCTCTCAGGCAGTGAGGACAAGTGTCCTCTTCTCTGACACCTCACAAGCCTCCGGCTYCCACACAGCCAATTTCATTCCACAGCTCTGACACAGAATCCGCCTTTTACAATTTGTGCAACAATTCCAAGGTATTTTCTGCTCCCTCTAGCATGATGCCCCTCACCAGAAACAATCTCACAAGAATATGACAACGCTCTGTGACAGAAATGGTAAATCTTGCCTTTGGTCATTTCTACWGACACTACAAATACTGTGATAACTTCATCAGCTCTTCCGTTGATGCRGGTTTTGTGGAAGAACTCTGGATTTTATTGACTTTAGCAAGATGATTGTCTAGGCAGAAATTCCTGTACAGAAACCATATCACAGTTGCTGTGCAATCAAACAGTGCCAAACAGAAACATGGATCTGGTCTGTTTGTCGAAGAATCTTTTTGATAATTTAGTAATTAACTCTGCAGAACCCAAAAGACTGAAATTTTTCTAAAACCTGTTTAAAAACAGTAATGTTACACCATCAGCAATCACACCTCGTAATGCACAAAGGTATGGATCCCAGTTAAAAGTCACTTCTGGCAGCCACATTTTCTGCACTGTCACAGAATCCCAGACTGGTTTGGGTAGAAAGGGACCTTAAAGCCCATCCGGTGCCCCCCCTGCCATGGGCAGGGACACCTTCCACTGTCCCAGGCTGCTCCAAGCCCCAAAGTCCAACCTGGCCTTGGACACTGCCAGGGATCCAGGGGCAGCCAGAGCTTCTCTGGGCACTCTGTGCCAGGGCCTCCCCACCCTCCCAGGGAATAATTTCTTCTGTATATCTAATCAAAACCTGCTCTCCTTCATCTTAGGGTCATTCCCCCTTGGAAACATCTCCCCCTACAAACCTGTGATATGTAATCTCTGCGTCTAGACAGAAAAAAAGCCATGCATGCTACTTTTGGAGGATACATCTGAAACTCTGTACAAGAAAATGATTAAAATAATACCACAGTCCAATTTTTGTCCCTGCTTCTGTTTACAACATTTTCTTGAGTAGGAATATTTCTTTAATTTAAAATATATATATATATAATGTTTGAATCTGATGGACATTTTACTTTCCTTTGTTATGCCTATGCTTCAGTTTATTTCTATTTTATTTCTTTTTAAATCTTTTTTCTCTAGTTTCTTGTCTACAATCATCTTTCCTTCAAAAGGGTAAGATATCCAACACATCCTTTTAGCATAAAGAGAGAGGAACTCTATTCCCTGAAAATTCCAGCCTTAGTTTTCCATAAAGTCATTTCCCTTTGCATTTAGCTCACATATACAGCCAGTATTAATAATTTCCTCAGGAGACAACCTAAGCTGCAGWAAATGTGTTCATCTCAATATGATTCCTGATCCATGAGGAGTGCAACAGAGCCTTAGCCACTACTGCWACCTCCACATGCAAGGTTTAAATAACACTTTCTTTACTGTGGACYTGTACAGCATTAGCCTGAAGTCCTGAAACAGTTAGCAATATACAAGGAGACTCCCAAAATCGATAAAATAACCCGTCATGTCTGCTCAAACAAATAAAAACCCATAGCCATCCTTGTGTGTACCTTTTCAACATTTATTTCCTCCATAGCTCAAGGCAGTTTACATAGCACAATTTCAGCAACATGTCAGAAAATATTGTTAAAGACCCAACACTGAGATCTGTCAGGGCTTTTAGCACTCTAAGAAAGAAAGGCCATTTCACAGTGTTTGGTTGAACAACAGCAGAWAAAAAMCCAACAAAACAAACACGAAAAATACCAACCAACCAAAAACAAACACCCCCAACCCCACTAACTGCAGCTGCTGTTACAGAAAAGGAGTTGCAAAGCTGAATCATTGCAGGAAATCCTAAAGAACATCCCTGAAAAAGAGATCAGTAACTCAGTCTCTGATCAGTACTGACACAGGATTTGAAATTCTGTGTTTGGAAAATGTCAGGATCTGCAGAAGAAACACAGCAACACTAAACCAAGATTAGCTAAACTGGCATTCAAACAAAACCCCTGGGAYGTGGCCATGTGCAGGACACAAACCATGCATGAGAGTATGATGATACATCACCCCAGGCTGAAGCTSATGTTATAAATCCCAACTGCCCTTGATGTCACCC
This sequence comes from Mixornis gularis, assembly GCA_003546035.1. Lineage (NCBI taxonomy): Eukaryota > Metazoa > Chordata > Aves > Passeriformes > Timaliidae > Mixornis > Mixornis gularis. The sequence goes on from QVAJ01000127.1 coordinate 2,062,068, forward strand.
TTTAATCCTGCTGTTCTATCACTTCTCATCTTGCATCAATGTACTTTCAGCCTTGGGATCACAGTTTAACAGCAGATAAAGGCCTCATTTCTTCACCACTGACACATCAGAATAGACTATTGAACAGCAGCTGGCTGTAACTGAGCATTCCCAAAGAAATCACATCTTGCTCTCACAGGGGTTACACTTCTTACCTTTTTTGATTGRATTTCAACCAATCAAAAAAACCCTCAATTAATATAGTTTCTGACATTTCTGATTAATTTCCTATGACAAATCATTTGCATATAACATAGTTCCCTTTTTTTTKGTTTTCCTTAGCTGTAATTACTAAACCAGAGACATCTTTGGAGAAAAAGAACAGGACTTTTTGAAGATTGAAAAACCCCAACCAAGCATGTCTTGTTACAGTTGGAAATGTCATGGTTTAATCAGGAATGTTGTGTACAGACTGCTCTCCTTCAGTCCAGGACTGTCAGCCCTCTCACCAGGGAATCCACTTTGCCCAAGAACCCTTTGAGGATGTCTGTCATTATTAGAACACATGAGACCAGTAACTCTGGACTTGATTTTGTTTGCTCTCTGATATTTCGTTGGAGCTGTATTTTTATTTTGGAGGATGGTACTCAGAAGAAACATTTCTYAGTGTAAATTTTAAAGAACGTGAGCGTTCTGTAGAAAGATTTTTTTCTTACATATTTTTATATCTTCTAGTAGAATTTGTCCCCCATTCCGTTACAAGCGTGGGTACCATGTAAATATTCTTTAAAAAAAATCAAACAAGGAAGCAAGACAAATGTGAATGTATCAAGAAAGAAAAAAGGTYCCTTTTTACAAGCTTAATCAGAGGCTGTAACATTCTGCTTAAGCCAACCCSAAAGCAGCCTGACAGCTGTTTCCTTCAGTGGTTCTGTGTTTTCCCAGTGCTGACCTCAGACTTTCAGATAATGTGGCTTAACAGTCACCACCACAAAAGGAGGAGCTTGCAAAGACATGGAGAAGCCAAAACTTGGTAATAGAGCCTTTTCTTAGGATAGTCTAGAGACTTAAATGTAGGCATAAAATTGGAAAGGTATTCTTGTAAATGAAATTTTTATCTTTGCCAATGTTTTTGTTTTCTCAATATTGCTTTCTTTTGCTATTACAGCTACTTAATTCTCTTGCTCATACAGCAAAATGCAGTTTGTATTGTTGCTGAATTACAGCTGTTTTCTGCATGGAACTTCAGCAGCAAATCCTAAACTATATTAACTCCAATTGCTACCCCTTCACAGTGCATGCATCACCTATACAGAGATTCTACAATAAGAAAAATATGTATTGATTTTCACTTGAATGGGTTGCCTTGCTTGCTTTACAGAAAGAGTAGTGCTTTTCCCACCCACTGCCTACCTACTAAAGCTTATGCTTTTCAAACTACAGGTGGTCCAAGCAAAATAAAGAGATATTAATTAAATACAAATTAGAGATTTAAAAGTAAATTTGAAAATTGCTAAAACTCCCAACTTGCAGCAAAAGTCCTAATAAGTCTCTATTGCCTATCATTTTTTTATACTGCATTAAAAACATCCTGAAGTRAAGGCCAGAGCACCTCWGTGACAGAAAACACTTTCAAAAGAMCAGGYAATAGGCTCATTTCATAATGAAGTGCATATTTTAATTTAATTACCTCAACTTCTGGCCTTATCTCAGGATCTGAAGTTACTACACTTCATTCTGAGAAATAGCTCCTGGCAAAGGATAATACTCAAATATGATATTTGAGCTATTTTACTGGACATTGAGCTRTCCTGAGCAAATGGGGAGGGAGCACAGACACACTCA
>QVAJ01000127.1:2079061-2100392 GCA_003546035.1 Mixornis gularis
AGTTCCCCAATATTCAACCTGAGCCTCCCCTGGCACAGCTTGAGGCCCTTTCCCCTTGTCCTGTCCCTGTTCCCTGGCAGCAGAGCCCGACCCCCCCTGGCTGTCCCCTCCTGTCAGGGASTTGTGCAGAGCCACRAGGTCCCCCCTGAACCTCCTTTTTTCCAGGCTGAGCCCCTTTCCCAGTTCTCTCAGCTGTTGCTCATAAGGCTTGTGCTGCAGAGCCTTTTTTACAGAGCTTTGGCTGTAAGGAAAAAAACACAAAATCAAAGGCCAAGAAAATAAAATTTAAGAAACCCACAGACCCACGGCTGCACAAAACCTACTCCAAAATGTTCTCTGCATTTTTCTGTATACTTGGCAAGTGTTCAGTAGCTAAGTTTTGACACTTATTTGTCATTAAGCACAGACAGCTATTAGCTATTAAGAAGACATGGTTAGCACAATTTTCAAATAATTTGGTTCTGGGGCTGTCCAGAGTCTGCTGCAGCTGGTGGTGAGATCTGCTGCTCGTAGATCCTGCCATGCACACCAAGAATCCCAGCAGTTCTCTCCAGACAGCAGGGGCAGGGAGCCCTCAGGCACAGGAGACGTTCAACACCCCGAGGCAGGACTTGAAAGCATTTCCCACCACTGCCTACCCCCATCACAAATATCCCAGAGCTCCCAYAAGGTCAGTAATCCTCACACCACACATTCCAGGGGCTCTGCTCTGCCAGCTGGCATGTGCAGCTGACCTAGACTAGTCTACTGTAGCCAYTTGGAAAAGGTACAAGATTTAAGAGTAATAAAGAATTAAAATAAGAATAAATTTTAAAACCCCACTAGAACACACCCCACCAAATAGACAAAGCTTCTTTACTGTCATGAAATAAAACATCAAACCATCTTGCAAGTTCAGAGGTACAGCAGAAATYTGAAGTTGGATTTCTGCACCAAACTGCTGCAGGATTTATCCAATGAATGACCCAGAACAGAAAAAAACAAAATTATCTATAACTCCCAAGGTATTTTACAGCTCATCCTTCATTTTTTCAAAATGGCAGACCAGACCAAAAACCTACTATATTCCAACTGTGAAGAATTCTGTGAATGAATTTTTTGAGTGTTTTAAACCTTGAAATCCATTTAAAAATTAATTCCATTAAAGATATGAAGTTAAGACATAAATAAAACAGTATTTATCATAACATACCACAGCATTTTGATCAAATGTTTGCAGAAAGAAGATGCTGAAATGTCTTTCCGCACTACTTTAAATCTTATTTCTGACAGCAGCAGCCTAGGATGTAATGAATAAAACCAGTTCTGTGGTTGTCTTCAGAGCAATTGACCACCAAAGCTGTGTTTTACTTCAGGCAGAATTGTGTTCAGCAGCTCTGAAAACTGGACGGAAACGAGTTTGGACCTGGGTCTCATTCCTCTCAGTACCCTCCACCAATTCCATACTGATAGCTGTTCCCACAGGAAAATCCTCTTTAGGATCATTTTAAGAACAAACGCAGCCCCGTGTCAGCCCATGCCCAGCTGCACATGAACCCCAGGAGGGAAGGAGGGATTGACCTGGAGGCTCCTGAGTGCCCTCAGTGGACAWGGGCCTGGAGCCATTCCCACATTCCGTGGGAGCAGGATGGTGCCCGATGTGCCCCATGGGGGTTTGGGGTGGCCAGGCCGTGGGGCTGGGCCAGRGCAGGGCTCTCCAACTGCCCTGGATGTGGAACTGGAACCTGGCAACTGCCAGAACGGCCRATGGATCCCCGGCAGGTGAGTGGGGAAGGRGCAGCTCTCCCTGTGCCAGGCCCAGAGGGGGCCAGGGCGAGCCTGGGCTGTCCCATGGGAATGGATCCCTTTGGGAACAACAGRGAATTCCCAGGAGGATGTTCTGGAGTTGATGGCAGCTTTGCTGCTGGCTGTGGGGACAGGCCTGGCAGGGAACGGGGGGCTCCTGGCCATCCCAGAGCACACCCACATCTCCTCCTGTCACCRTCAGGCTGGAGGCCGTGGGCACTGAAGGGGGAGCAGCTCTCATTCCATCATCCCACTGGCTGGAGCAGGTATTGGTGGGAGCAACAGCTATGGCCATGGAACCCCCAGAACTCTGCCCCAACAGTTGCCTTGGCGACAGAACACCCGGGGTGGTGTTTGTCCCAGGCAATCCCCAGGCTGCCCAAGCACCATGGCAGGTACTGCAGCAGCATCCTGCTCCTCCTCCTGGGGCTCCTGCCCTCCAGGTACCCCCAGCTAGCTCTGCCTGCCGGTATCTCACCCCATCACCCTTCTCTGCTTCCCCAACAGAGAGGTTCCCTCTCCAGGTGACAGTGGTGAAGGTGCCTGGCGTGAGCTTCCCTGCCCTGGGAGCKGCTTGGGAGCTGCCTTCTGCCCCCAGTCTGCCACTGTCCTCTGGGCCTGTCCAGCTCCACACTGGCTCCCACCAGCTGGTCCCAGTCACAACCAGGCAGGGGGTCCCAGGGACCCTGGGGCAGGTGGTGCATCTTCCCTCTGTGGTGCATCTTCCCCAGTTGGTGCAGCTGCCCCTCGAGGCTGCTCTCTGTCCCCCTGCCTATGGCTGGGTACAGCAGGTGGTGATGGGGACAGTGCTGCCCCACCAGCCAAGAGCTGTGGTCCAGGAAGAGRCCCTTTACCCCATAGGCTCTAGTGTGTTCCACATCCACCAGCCTGCCCTGGCTCTACCAGCTGGCACAACCACGATGGAGCCCGAAGGTAAGTTCTGGGGGGTGGCAGAGCCCACGCACAGGCAGACAAGCTGAGGAAAGCTTCAATCYCTTGGGGTTCCATTTTCAGAACTGGTGACCACGGATCTGCCTGAAGAGGAACTAGGTGTCACCACAGAGGACATTCCTGAGCAGGCAGGGGACAGCATTGACACCCATCCGTTTGCCTGGCCTGACACCACGCTGAGCGAGGACATCGCCCTCGGCAGCCCCAACAGCTCCACCTTGGATGCTCTCCTGGAAGAGCTCTCTGAGTACCTGGAGGACAGAGGCTGCCTTGACAAGCAAGTGGAGGAGTTGGCACAGCAAGAGGACAATGAGGACACCATTTTGGCCGCTAATGTCCCCAGCCTGATGGCTGAGGACTTCGATGAGTTACTTGAATTTTGTGAATGCCTGCTGGAAGACGACCATCCCAACAATCCGGTGGTGGAGGCACAGCAAAGGAACAGCCAGGATGCCATCCCTGCCGTCCCCAACCTGATCCCCTCTGCCAGCCTACCCACTGCCTCCCAGCCTCACTCACCCTGCACGGCCCAGATGGAGGAGGAGGCACCRCAGAGGCAGCCACCAGGCATCATCACTGTGGGTGAGCACCCCAAAACACAGGAGCTGGCAGCAGCCAGGCCGAGAGCTCTGCGCCAGCCRGCAACCCCACGGGCTAAGAGACCTCCCCAAAGGCCGGTGGCCCAGCCAGCAAGGAAAAGGCGACGGCGGTGACGGCAGCACCCAGGCCAGAACACACCCCGAGCCAGTGGTCTTCATCCAGACCCCCGGGCACAGCCCTCTCCTACACTCCTCATTCCCATTTAGTCATTAAAGGCTTGTTTAGCAGCTCCTCTCTCTGCTGTGGGTCATATTCACAGTGGGTGGGGGATGATGCCTCAGGGCAGCCTCTGCCCACCCTGTGTGGGGCCAGGCTAGGCTGGGCTGGGGGTGGTGACCAAGAGGATGGCTATGGGGGCATCCCTCCGGGCACCTGTGGGGAAAACAACATTGACCAGAGCCCTCAGAGCACCAAGCAGCAGGACAGGCACCATGGAGTCACCAGGAGCAGGGCATGTGCTGAACTTCCTACTTGGTTTGGCTGCCAGAGGGCAGGGAAAGAGGGACCTGCCCCAAGCAGGGAAGCCTTCCCTTGTCAGGGAGTGGATGAGATGGAACACTGTGGRATGGTTCTGTTGGGGATGTTGAAATGCCCTGAGCGCTGCCATAGGGATTTCTCATTTGCCACAGGGCAATTTCTTATCTCTAAAGGGACCAACCCTCTCTGCAGGGCATCCTGGCTGGCTCTGTCACCCTGTCACTGGCCTCCCTCAGCCGGCTYCCCACATTTTCTATATTGGGCAGGATTTTCTGGGGTACAGAATACCCCTCCAGCCAGTTCAAGTCAGCTGTCCCAGCCATGTTCCCTCTCCCAGCCTCTTTGAGACATATCTCCCTTTGATGKGGTCTCTGTAAGGGGTATTCAAGGCCAGGTTGGATGGGGCTTGRAGCAGCCTGATCTGGTGGAAGGTGTCCCTGCCATGGCAGAGGGGTTGGAATGAGATGGACTTTAAATTTCTTCCCATTCCAAACCATTCTGGGTTCTTTGGTAGGCACGGTGAGAGAGGGAACAGCTTGAGACAGTTTTAGAAACTAAATCTTCCGCTGGCCTGTATTCTGTCACCCCATTTTGCAAAATGCAAGAAATCTAAATTAAAGGGATTTAAATTAATTAAAGGGATTCAAGCAGGCAAGAAGCATTTGCTGTAGCCAAAGRAAACTGAATCTAACAACCCATCTGGCTTAAAAGAACTGTTTCAAAAAGTTGACTGCTATCTGCTATACCTTAGAGACAGGTAGAARGAGTACAGACAGAAGCAAACCATGTTCCTACCACTGGATAAATCCAGATTTTGTTTARAGCTCTTACTGAGGTGTAGGTTGGTTCATTAAGTAAATAAATAATGTATCTTGCAATAGGAACACAAAATAATGATATTGCTACTGAGAAGAAAGAAAAGCTACTGCTATTTTAGTTGGAAGGGACCTGCAAGTGATCATTTGGTCCAGCTTGACCTGATCTGGCCCATTCAAGTTAATGTCCTTAAGGCATCATCCAAATGCCTCACACATGCTGATGGGAAAGAGGCGTTTTTTTCAAGGGGGGAAATGCTCTTATTGCATTGACCATTGCCCTCTTCCTCAGTTCCTTCTATTAAGACTTCTGAAACACATGAAAAAGGATTCCAAGTACCTCTCCCAAAGATGACACTCATGCTTGCAGTGACTGGGAGGGAGCACATGTTAGAGTGAGGGAAAATAAGGTAGGAAGCTGTTTAAACTAAATGCTATAATAATCACTCTTCTCCCCAAAGGTGGGGACAATTAATTATCAACTAATTCTCTTTTTAAGTCCTCCCATTTATAAGAGAAATCAACTGTCCATAAAGACTGCACAGTCCTGAAACAGCAGCACGCTGCTGAAAAAGGCCATGAGGCCCAGGTATCACCTCTGCTCTCCAGCTGGACATTCTGCTGCCTTCTAATTCACCTGGTGCACTGCAGGCAAGTTCCTGAGGCAACCACAGTCAGTGCTGCAAAACACCTGGATGATCTCCAACCCAGAAAGTCGACATTCCAAGAGGCTTACAGGCCACTGTAAGCCAACATCCACAGCAAACTAGTTCTCRTGTGTCGCCCTGAATTTTCTGCCTTCTGTCTTTGTGCTGCAGATTCTCACCAGCTTCACGTAAACAATGTGTATTTTTAAAATGTTTACATATTTCTCCTCTGGGAGGAGAAATGTGATTGATGGTGATGTCCACCATCCAGGTTAAAGAGGTGGCRACCTRTGTAGCCAATCTCTTGACCTTTGTACAAATGTATATAAATGGGGTCAAATTTTTGTAATAAAYGGTTTGCTCCCTTGAACTGCTGCTGGTGTGGCCTCATCTTTCTGTCCCTGAAATTGGGACATCCTCACCTCAGCTATCACACTCATATCGTGAYAGATATATAGATATATAGATATAGAAAGATTCTCTTGTAAATCTGCATCTATGGTTGGATGGCATATTCTGGAAAAGCACCCATATTTCCTTAGAAAGAATATCAGCACCAAATTTTATATATTTTAAYAAGAATTCCGGCTGCATGGTCCAAAATTCACAACCACTCCAAGAAATTAAGGATAAGGTGCAGCACACCTTTTTACCACACCACTCTTTCTTATTGTTACAATTGATTTTTTTTTCTTTTTTTTTGAGACAACAGACTGAAAAAAATCCTGTGCCTCTGCACCAGACCCTCCCAAGAACTGCCCCTGACCTTTGCAGGGGCTCACCTAACATGTGTCCAGAGACAACTTGCAGCTGCCCACTAAGCAAAGCACAGCTGGAATACTGTTTCACATGCCAGGTCTGAGGCTTGTGACATAGTTTGTTCTGAGTTTTAATCAATGGGTGAAGGTATGAAGTACAATTAATTAAAAAAGCAAACACAGACCCCAAGGGGTAAGCTTAGACCTGAAATGAATTTGTGACCAATATAACAGTCTCAAATCTAAAACAGTCCTTCAGAACTGAGACACTTTAAAGGGTTTTAAAAAAAATTTAGCCCTCTGCATAAAAGCACATTTTTCCCATTATAAYAGCACTAAAAGATCTAGAGTGAATTTACACACTATGGGAACACTACTCTTCCTCTCGGGAATGTCACTCATGACATCTTTTTCAACCTGCCTTCTCTCTTCCATTCTCYCAAAACCACAAATCACTTATGAAAACACAACGATTTGTTTTCAAACACACTATGACATATATTTCAATACTCTGCTGTTTTCCATGCAGAAAGCACAGATMATTTTAAGGTTTATACTGCTTGTGATGAGTTCATTCCTTATGTTTTAGATTCTTTCCTAATGAGAGGAAAAAAAATTTAAAAAAAAAAAAGTATTTTAGAGAAATTTTGGGCATGCAAATTCCAGACAACTGTGATGAACATCAGCCCCTACAGTGCTAGCAAGACCASAGAAGCTCAAGTAGAACTCAAAGAATCCAAAGTTTCCCTAAGAAACAGAACAGGGGTAACAGTAACAGCAATAAAACAGTGAATGATAACACCTTCTGAAAGCTGTGCACATTCTGTAGACTTTTATTAAATATATCTCTGACCTCAGTGGACCAGATGTGCTGCACTGAGCATCAGGAGCCTGAGAAAACACCATCCCTTGTTATATTATTTGCCATTACAGCTGTCCTTCCTCTTCCCCAGCAGCRCAGAAACTAATGCTGTCTATCAGGCATAAAAGAAAACATGATATGTGATAAAATATTATCACATAGCACAGATGCCTCCAAAGGTTTCCATTTCTATTAATAYCTGATTGCTTACTCTTACATAAAATTATATAATAATGAAAATATTCATTTTCTATTGTTTTTGTCTCGTTTCATCACCCTAATTCTTAGTGCCAGTTTGAGGTAGGAAAGACAGATTCTGTTCCCAAGTGCATTCATCTCAGCCCTAATAAAATTCAATCTTGTCTTCATTAAAATTACTTTAGTGTACAGGAGGTCAAGACAGGGTGAACTCCAATTGTTTCCTGAATGAAAACTAATTTTCCATTTATTGTTCAAAATAAATAATACAGAAGTACAATCAAAATTAATTGAAGAACGCTGCACGGTTTGAGCTCATTAAAATCCCCACCAATGCCAACAGGAAACACACTGTTTGGTCCTTTCAGGAAAACACTGACTTCTTTTTACCTAGGAAAAGGCTATTAATCCACGTGAGAATTCCTCAAAGTTAAATTAACAATACTCACAGCAGCTTCTATGGAGCATGGACGTAGCAGGTGAATTAATCCCCCTCCTTAGAACACAGTGGTCTCCAACCTGTTGCCATGATCAGTTCTGCATTTCACAGGGAACCTCGGTGACAGCCAGGTCACCAGGAGGTGTTCAGAGCTGGGAGACATCCCATGTGGGTCACASTGACACAGGGAGCCCCCGGAGCACCACTCACAACACTCCCCCACGAGCACCTGCAAAACAAGGACTTCTGGTTCCATCAAAGGCCAGCAAAATATTAAAGTGGCGAGTTTCAACTGCAAACTTACCTAAACCCTCAGAAATTTCTTCCTTTGCTACCTTCTCTTCAAATACTCTGTATTTGAAGAGAATTTATCGTAGCAATAAATTACATTTGGCCTGAATTTGTAGCAGTTTGATCTCCTGTGATGCTGTCTGTGAGACTAAACACAACTCTCTTCACCCTGACACCACTTACCTACCTGTCACATAAAGGTTGTGACCTCAGGGACAGCAAGGAAGTCCTTCAAGATCAGATTCCAGGAAATGGAATGCGGGTTTGGTATTTCATGCATTTCACCATTGACTTTTTCACCACTTACAGGAAGATCCCAGTACTACCAAAAGGAGCACAGAGAACAGAGTCACAAAGCATCAAGAATAAGCACAGCAGAGCACCACAAAGTGTTCAGGGTTCCTTTTGTAATGCAGATATGAGCCAGTGAGCCACGATCTGATCACTACGTATTGTTTAAGCGTTACTGCACCTCCTTTGATTCAGGCTTTTAGAGATGATTAATGTTTCCAAAGAGCTTTAAATGTCAGCACTGACTTCCAGCAGACCCACACAGCTCTGGAGTGTTAGACACCAAGCAGAATGATCCCAGTCAAATGCTCAGGAGCAGTCACAACCAAAGAAAAGCTCAGGATGCATCACAACCTGCTCAACTCCACCCAAGTTCCTACAGCTTTACCAGATCCTGGCATGCTGCAGGTGTTCCCGCTCTGTGAGTATTCAAAATAAAACCAGGTTTCACAATACAGTGACCAGAGCTCACCAATGGTGAAATGTCACAATTGAAGATTAATTCAACCTGATTTCTGAATCCTAAAACTGTCACTTTCTGAAACAGCGTACCAGAATATAAAAGGAAAACTAAAAGTATAAACAACAAAAAAAATGTGGTTTCCTCTACAAATCCCAAAGTAAAAAAACCTTGTCTTGGAGCAGTCTCTTGCTGAAAGGATTGATCTAGAAGAATCCTTTTCATAATAAATATGTCATATATAAAACATTGCTTTTGCTGAAAAGCCAATACTTCAAGCCTCTTACCCCCTGCAGTTACCTTCAGCAGTATAATTAATACTTAATCATGGCTGTGGTAGATTCATAGATAATGACGTCTAGTGTGCTTTTGCTGAGATAAAAATAAATTATCTATTCTCTGTTTCTACATGAAGATTTGCTCTTCCAAATTATTAGGAATTTGAGTAACTACGCCGGACCCAATGTAGATATTTGCAAAACTGGGCCTYTATTTGTATTGATTTTTCTTCATCYACAGGGAATTAWGCCAAGGAAGCAAGCCTGTAAAGTCTGCTTTATGGAACACAGGAAATAAATGTGTAATTAAAAGAAAATCAGGTATTCCATCCAGCACCAGTTGTCATTGTCAGTTCTGTTACTCAGTACAAACCGTATCGATTAACTGCCTTTTGCAAACACCTCCAAATTAACATCAAAATTAGCTCATTGCGCTAACTTGCAGGAAAAAAACGTGCTCTTTGCTTATCCTGCAGTTTAAGAACCACCACAGAACACCCAAATATGGAAGATCCTTGGAAGCAAAGTGCTTCCTGAACCAAATGGCTGCAGTGCAAACTGCACTCCACAGGGTCAGTGCAAACCCAAAACTGCCTGGCAAGGGAAGGCTTTAGTCAGGTGCAGGATTTTCCTTCCTCTGCAGCCTCACAAGCCACTCAAGAGGGTATTCCACCTGTCCCAGCCCTGAAGGAAGACTGGCTCTGTGGGGAACACCAGTGTTATTCCACTGGCCACACCTATCTGGAGAAATAACTCTGTTCACAAAGATAAACAGGGGATCTCTCTGTCAGCCATGGCTTGATGGTTTCYGCTTGTTGGTGCTGAAACAGCACACCAGATTTCTTTATGAGAGGGTATAGACGACACAATTTCCAACTGATGAAGGGCAAAGGATACCAAGAAAAATTACTGACCACCACAGTGAAGAAAACTGACGCTCACTTAATGACTGAGTTCAGTTTGGAGCAGGCAGTGGGTAGGAAAAAGAAGAAAGAGAAATGAGATCTTTAATAGCTCACCAGGAGCTCACCAAGGAGAGATTGGCATACTGCAGAAATATAAGCAGTCAGAAAAAGAATACGGAAAAAAAACCCTCTTAGAAATCCTTTGCAGTGTAATTTGGTCTCACAGCAGTGAATTTAAAAGTGAGTGTTTGCTATATATAAGTGCATAATTTCTGAATTCAAGTAAAAGCCTTTTCTCTACAGTACCTCTTTAATCCTTTTCCATAATTCTCTGTCATACCTAGCAGTAGTTCTCTCAAGTCCTGATGAAACTCAGGCCTAACTGCATAAGACCATACTGAACATTCTGCATTTCAGGGGTATTTTGACAGCAGACCAAAGTACTTTTCTAAGGCCAATTAAATTAAAATTACCGCAGCTGGTAATTCTGAGGCTGAAATAGTACAGGGATACATGAGGAAATTTTCAGTTCCATGGCAATGAACTGTATATTGCATTAAAGCCTACAAACCAAGTCATGATTAATTTTCACAGAAAAATAATACCAGCCAAGAGCAAAAACAATGAAGTCAAGGAGCTCTTTTTGTGATACTTAGGACTCTTGTTSTTAAAAATTAGTTGGTTGGGTTTTTTTTCAAATTAATTCTCCTACATTACGAAATCAGATTAATTTATCCATAGCACAAGAAAACAGACAGGTTAGCCTGATCACAATGGGCCTTGCAGAATTCTGTTRTTCAACAAGTGCCCAGAAATACCTAGGCCTTTTTTAATGCCTTTGCCCCTTTATCCACAGTACAGATAAATGAACAACAGGCTTCACACCAGTCACTGCATTTCATCTAGGTGTCATGTAGTATTTCAAATATTTTTTTAAAAGTCAGCAAGCTCATGTTGGTGTAGCAAGCCTTATTACTAGAGGTTTACAGTTGTTTAGGTTTTAGAAAGTAGATTTCTTGTACAGCTAATAAATCAATTTTGATTCAGCACAAAATAAGTTCATATGCTGATTTTTCAAAAGCATTTTGGCAACTCTGTTAATAAGAACATATATGTTAATTACAGTACTTATTCTTTATCAATGATTCTGTAATTTATGCTGGGTTTGCCTTTGAAATATTCACAACATGGTTCTTGTACCATAATTTTTTTTTTTTTTAATTAGTAAGAGAGTAACTATCAGGCCTAATTTTCTTCCTGTGTTTGTTGTTTGTTTTGCTTTGGGGTTCATTTTTTGCATTGGTTTTTTGATTGCTGTTGAAAATTAACACAGTACCTCTCTTTCAACAGTCTGTCATATCTTTGAGTTTTACAGCATTTTTTTCAACAGTAAAAAAGTGAAACTGTTTTACTGATTAGTGTTCATAGATTCATGTTTCTAGTCTCATCAATAAATCCATGTTTTGCAAGTCTTCAAGCATTTACACATTTTATTTTCCCCAGTACTTTAAAGATGCCTTTGTTTTGTCAACGGTCTTTATTTTCTTTTAAACAGACCCGAAAAAGATCTGTATCTTAAATTACTACATAGTATCTCAAATATTCTGCAAGAATATTCATTGTATCTCTCCTGAGCTCTTGCATTATCATCCTGTTTCCCTGAGCAGTGTGGTAGCATAAAATGACAGGATAAAGACCTTATCCTTGGTAAAGTTTCTGACTAGCATTAACCACAGAAAAGTTGATGTGGGATGTAAAATATATAGCATCAATCCTAAAAAAAAMCCCATGAAATATAAAAAAGTTCATATTTTGTTGTAGAGAGATACTGCTAATAAAAAGCAGGAAAAACATTTGCAGTTGGTAGCAAAGATACTCCTTTCCTCTTTTCAGCTGCTTTCCATTTTCTCATTGATCAGAGACACTGTGCCAGCAAAGACAAGGAAAAATGTCATATTTAACACTGAAATATGATTCTGCCATTAAAGTTTAAGCACTTCATCGGCTACAAAATCCTGAGTGTTTGCTTCAAGGACACTGCTTGCTCAGTAGGGAATGAGTTTTCATGGAATGCCTTTACTTCCACATTTGCAGCACTGTGTGAAAACAGCCCTTTCTGTTGCAGGCTGCCTTCATCAGTTCTCGTCCTGCAGCAGCCTTTGCATATCTGCTGCCCGAGCAGCACACACCAGCTCAGAATCACCTGCTTTTTTCCAGATTAATAGGTCAGGGCAAGCTCATTTCCCACTTGTTCCTGGCTGCTGCCTCCTGGCAGCCCTGACTGGAAGCAGAGGCACTGGGCACTGTCTGCTCAGAGCTGTGTTTGCCACCATCCATCAGGCACGAGGCAGTGGTTGTGCTCTGAGGACAGACGGCCTTTTCTATTTGTCCTGGTTTGGAAAGACAGGTGTCTGCTAAGAAAGGCAGGAACCTCCCTTGGAATGGAGAATGTAAACCTCCTCCCTCCAAATTATTATAATTTTGAAATTAAGGTGCTCTCAGGCAAAGCTATGGGAATAGGAATAACAGTTCTTTACTTGGAAAATTAAAATAAAAATGTCGTAGTATTAAAAAAAGCAAACAAAAAGAGAAAACACTGAGAGTCAGAACACAACCTGACACCCTGTTGGTCACGGGGTTGGTGGTCAGTCCAATCAAATCCTCCTGCAGTGACAGACGTGGTTCTGTTGGAGCAGAGATGATCCTGTAGAAGGGTGGAGTTTCCTCTGAAGGTCCCGTGGTGGTGAGATGGGTCTGGTCTCCCTCTGGGAATCCAGTGCAAACAGGCTGTGCTGGTGTTCTGAATCTCAGGTTTTATTCAGGTAGGAATGCTGGGCTCCTCCCCCTGGGTGGAGCATCTCCCTGTGGGATGATGGAATTGTATCAGCCCTGCAGTGAGCCTGGATGGCCCATGAACAGCAGATATCCCCTGCAGGGAGGATGGGCTGTGGGAGAGATAAAGAACACTGCCTCAGCTGGTTTTAACAGCTGGCAATAGAATACACACTGCTGGTTACATCTTGCATTGCAACCCAAGACACCATTGTAGCAGTGACAAACTAAACCATAACAGGGTTCTCCCCGCAGCCTCTTCTCACTCTCACTCTCACCAAGGTGTCTCCACCTCCAGTTACAGCAGCCAGATATGTTCCCAGCCCTTGTGGGCTCCTCAAAGGCACGTATGGAGGACACACCTGTGTTCTTCTTGCTGCCTTTTCCAGCCTCTGCTCCTGTTCCTTTTTATTCCATATCTCCTCAGAGGTTCAATCAAGTMGACCTTTTCCTTTGAAAAATCCCTCGACTCTTCCCTAGAGACCTCCCTTCTGAATTTCAGTCTGATCCTTCTTGTCCTGCATAATCCCTCGCTTCCACAGGCACTGAGTCCCATATCAGCTCGTTGTAGCCCCTAGACTGACCCCAAGGAGATAAGTAAATAACAGAGAGGCTTATTCTGCAAATGCTTTCGTCCTTCCACCCACCTGTGACCCAGGGCACCACTGCAAGCTTTACAGAAAACCAGGAAGAAACAGGCAGGCACTTGAATCATTAAACAAAACACCTCGTCTGGTTTAATTAAAACCACCAAGATCAACACATATTCCCTGGACAGACTGAAGCAACCTGGATGAGGTTCCTTTTAGCTCTGTGCATATAAAAGCTCTAAAGAAATAGGATGCTTTTTGTCAAGTTAACTGTAAAAATTCATTGATTCAAGTGGGAAATAGCATTGCTGAAGGACACCTTTCCCCACCCATCCCCCACTACTATGCACTACATATTCCATTCAAGGAGACCTTAGATTACTACAGTCATTAATTTTATAGAATTATATAGGAGCATCCTGAGCCGATGGAAATATGAGGGGTTAAGCAGGTACAGACTCGTAGTGTTAACTTGTGACCCCATTCATGTCAATGAAAATTTCCCACTGCTKGAAATGAGAAACTGCTTCATGCATAGGATCTGTAGCTTTGGATCTTCCCATCTGCAGTATGTCTTGCTACTCACTACTCTGTTATTTYGCCTGTGCTGCAGTGAGAATTGATGCAGTTGGCACATTGGAAAGCAACAGCACAGGGAGAAGAGCTCACAGGAAAATAAACTCACTCATTCTTCCTCCTCGGAAATATGAGAAAACTGCTGAATGAAGCAATAGATTTGCCAAGGTGGCCTTTCTTTCCTCCCTAGTACTTGGATTATGGTCACTTATTCTCACACAGGATGTATCTGTATGTACAGGACCTGCTGTGATGTGTTTGTATTTCAAGCTGGGAGTCAAATATTCCACCTCCATATGTGTCATCCACATGACATGCTGATTTTCTGAGTCACAGATTAACAGTGACAGAGAGAACTGGGGAGCCAGAAACCCTCAGATGCCTGCCTTGGACTCCCCCTGACCTGCTCAGCATAGCCTGTTCTTATGACTGAGAGAGAATAAGGTTTGCATCTCCTTGTGAATGCCACTAAAAATTAGTAGGTAACTGAATAAAAAGAAAGACCAAGACTGACAAAAATTGGACCCTTCTAACCAAATTAAGATTTGAACTAAAGCCACAGCCAGCTAATGAATTAACTGTAACATGGGCTTGAGTTTGAATTTGATCAAATCAGCAGGCAATGAATAAAAAGGAAATTGTAAGGGCCCTGGCATTTGAAAACACCTGCTGCAGAAAATAACGGCGCTCATTCCTCTGAGGCACAGGCCAGCTCCTTCAGGCTGTGGCAGCTTTGAGGTCACTGCTCCTTTCTCTGCTGTTTGGATTTGGAGCTAGCAGGGCTTAAGGCTCCTCTGATGCAGACACAGTCGGCTAATGTAGGGCGACGCTGGATGATTTACAAAAAAATATTTTCTGCCAACCTATGCAAGTACCTTCCCTTCAGCTTCAGAAAAAATCTTTAGATAAATAGAAAGAATGATTGTGGAATCCCAGAATGGCTTAGGTTGGACAGGACCCTAAAGCCCATCCAGTCCCATCCCCTGCCATGAGCACAAACACTTTCTTCTAGACCAGGATACTCCAAACCCAGTCCAACCTGGCCTTGGACACTTCCAGGGATGGGGCAGCCMCAGCTTCTCTGGGCAGTCTGTGCCAGGGCCTCCYCACCCTCCCTGAGGAGCCATTAAAAGGACAGCAGAAGGTAATTTGAAAAGAAAGATGAGCTCTTAGTCTTGCACCATTCTCAGAGTGCCAAAGGCAGAAGCCCAGCTCAGGTAACCAGGTGATATCACTGTAAATAAGCACCTTTATCCTCAGCCCTCAGATAGTCAGGTTTGTGTGTCTTGTACCAGGGGAAGCTACTGTCCCTCTTGAGATGCGGGAGGGAGCTTTGCTTTCCCTAAGGAACAATTCATTTTGCTCCTTCTTTAAACTGCCCTCTCTTCATAGGAAGTAGAAGGAGTTTGTGCAGACCTGTTTCCCTAGGTTAGAAGCAGGCATGGCTTCCAAGCCTGGAAAAGCACAAAAGAGAACTTCAGAGACAGAGCATCAATATCCTTCCTGTGAAAAGCCAACAGAATGCWGGTAACTAAGCCCCTCATGTCCTGTCACTGGGCTTTGGACTTATTCAGTAATCTTAGGAGTCATTCTTACTTGCTGATGCTTTCACCTGCAGACATTCATAGAATATTGCCTGAATGTTCTTGTATTCATTTTACTGGCAGAAACTTCTCTAACTCATTGAAGGAATCTAAACTCTTGGGAATTCAGGTATTTATAGTTCCGTTAATGYAAAACTTCAACAAAGTTAAAACGTTAAAGAAAATATTAAGAGTTTCTCCAAGAAAACTGTAAGTTTAAGCAAAAACTGTCAGTCAAAACCAGTCTGAAATATATTTAAAAGTCTGATATWTATTTAAATATATATACAAGTCACATTTTGAAAAGCAATACATTATTTGCCTTCTAGCACCTCCATCTTTACATGCATGCTACTGAAGTACCTTTTGCTGTTATTTCATTTTTTTTCAATCAATGAGGTCCTGGAGCACTTTTAATTAAGATCTACTTTTCTGCCAATCACAGGACTCCATAGGAATCACAGGATTCCTAGAAGTGGAGCATTARGAGAAAGCTCCAAATAGTCTAAGACCTGTACTAAAATGAGCAAAGTGAGCAATAATGAATCTTCCAGTTGATTTGGCTATCTTCCATCTTCCTCACTTCCCCAACACTGATTTCTCCAGGTTTTCAGTTCTGATCTTATTGAAATCCTTTTGAAACCTTGATCTCTTATATTTTCAAGGAATGTTATCTAATATTGTTACAACTATTCAAATAAACAACTTCTGCCAGCAAGTATCCAGAATTTAAACATAATTTTAATTAGAAATCATGAAGTCTCTAAGTAATAAAATTAAAAGTTAAGCACAGACAGGGCAGGGTTCTTGCTTACAAAATGTTACTATGAGAGTGATTCAGAGCAAAGAAAKCATAGTACAGGACAACAGTACATGCAACATAGTACAGCACAATATTAAGTAGTTAATTATATTTCATATTTAATATTAATATTTTGTAAATACCATTATTAGACAAGAAAACTTAAGAGAATTTCAGCTGTCAATGACCATAAAAGCTGTTACGTAACTGTTTTAAAATGGTAGTGTGGAAATTCTTTCTGGCAAGTTCTTAGCATGGCAGATATCTTCCCGTACTAAATATTCCTTGTACAGGGATACATTTTCTCTGACAATTTCCTTTCAGGAAAAGAATTCTTTACTAAAAACTAACCTCTAAAAGACACCTTTCCAGCCATTCCATAGCACCTGATGCTTGTCTGAAAATGAACTTCCAGTGTCAGCTCCCTGCTCAGGCAAACCTGTCTTTGCAGAAGGGCTGTTCCCACTCCCTGGCTCTTGGATTTGMTGTGAAACCTCATATGCTCAATTGATGTGATTTATCAAAGTTTTTCCATGTCACAGCTCTGTCCCTGCTACATCCCCACACTCTGCTCCATGGAGGGCTGCTGAAAACAYCCATTTGTGCCAGGGCAGCCTCACAGCTCCCACAGTGATAATCTGCAACTCTTCCATCACTGCCTTCATTTCATCTACAGCGGAGAGCCATGAACAACAACTGCCACRTTCCAGTGAGCTGTGAACTCTGTAGTTTGAAAACACATGCTAAGTCCTCCACCCCAGATCAGGAGAATATGGTGTCACCCTTCAGAACACCTGCTGCAAAGAGAGCCCAGGTCATCAGTCCCCTTCTCCATTTCTTCCCTAAATACAGAGTCCTTCCAGGGCACACAGGGCATGAATTCCAGCCCCATCCACAGTTGCCAGTGGAGGTGGGAGGAGGTACTGTTTATTGCATGGGTTGAAGTTTTGTATGCAGTCCTCACTCAGTGATCTGCAGGCACCATTCCAGACACGAACATTTCAGTATAATTCCCAGAGTGGGAGTGACCTTTGCTGCATACTGAAATACAACCACAGGGACAGCAACAGAACTGTTATCACAACGTGTTCACTGCTGCCCAGGTTTTCTGTATGGAGTCCACTTTGGGAAYCTGCCACTGGTTTGACAGCTCATGTCCTGTTTATCTTAATTTTCTAATTTTGCAATCTAATGACTGCTATCAAGAGCACAAGTACTTTGTGACCGTAATGACAAGACAGACACTGGGTAAGCACACTGACCACTACTGKCAGGTACAGGGTGGGACGTCACCACACAGGGTGAGTAGCACAGGGAGTGACACAGCCTGCTGAGAACAYTGCAATGTCAGCAGTGGGATACGGCTGGGAACACCAGCACCACAATTCTGCAACACTGAGTGAGCGTGGGAAGAAGGAGCAGAAGGAATTCATCATACAGAAATGTTATATCATGCATAAATGCAATCTTAAATAAATGTATGCAACAGCAGGTTCTGAACCTACTGAGACACTGGGATTAGAATACATGCTGGTCCATGAGAACTTGAGCATGRTGCTCTGTAAAGGTCAGAAAAGGGAATTGAATGCTCCAGGTTATTAGGAAAGGGRCAGAACATAACAGGGAAAACATCACAATTCCTCACATCAATATGAAGTGCACCTGCACTGTGTGAGCAATTCCAAAGCACCTATCTGCAAAAACATACCATGGATTTGGAAAGAGCAAGGGGCAAACAAGAAATCTGATCAAAGGCATGGAATGGATTTTGTGTGGAGGATAGCTGAACAGGCAAACTTTTCCATCTGGGGAAAAGGCTGGCCAACAGGTTATATGATAACAATTTTAATATAACCAACATAAATGTTCACTCTCTTTTCAGAGAATGAGATATTATATAATAGAAATACATTTTTTAAATCACAGGAATAAAATGAGGAAAATTTCTCTATACTCTGCACAGTGAAGCTGCAAAGCTCTTCAGCACAGGACGCTGTGGCTGTCAAAAACTGACAGGGCTTCAAAATATATCCTGCAAATTAAAGAAAGAAAAACCCCTTGAGATCCATTGAGTGAAGAGACACAATATTTGGTTCAGAAGTGCCTGAAGAACATATTTTGAGGAGATAATCCAGGATCTTAAGGAATCGTCACTATATGACTTCCCTATTCTTCCACTCTGCTTTGCCTGTGTTGAAAAGTGCATAACAGGCTACATACCTTTGGCTTAAGCCAGCAGAGAGGTGTGAACATTCTAGTAATRATTTACAYACCTTTCAAAAGAGAGTAAAAACCYATGCAGGTCTAGTGGGTTTGGCTTTTTATATCAATATTCACTTATTCTCTACATGTAGACCAAAGACCTGTGGTTCTGATCTCAGGGTCTGGCCCCAGGCAGCACRTGGAAGAATCAAATCATGTTGTGGGTCATCTTTCTCAGCTGGGGAGTCACTGCCATTCAAAACCTATGTGATAATGTGGATTATTTTTCACTTTGTTTTCACTTGTTCTCCATCTCTTTTTCCACCTTTTRAAAGAGGTGTCTATACTGCAGGTAAGAGATGACTTGAAAGGAAGAGAGAACTCCAGCCTGTAAGTCAGACAATCCCCTTCCCTTTCAAGTACCAATATAAAATTTTATCTTTTTGTTAAAGGCTCCAAAGGACTCCAAACTGCTGCTGCATTGCCAGGTAAGATGACAGCATAACCCCCTTTCTGCTCACAGCCACCCAGTGTATCACACAGCACTTGGATGTCAGGGCACAGCACTCGGATATCAGGGCACAGCACTCTCCCTCCTCTGTTCTTCTTCCCCCCAGTAACTTGTGTGGGCTTTCACTGCGGCTGCAGTGTGAGACACAAATGTTGTGCTTTTCAGTGTCATCAGCAGTGACCTTCCATGCAATAAATAGAAGGAGAAAGTGTTTATAGACCTCTCTACACTCCTGAGCACCACCACTCCTGGAGGCACCTTGTACACACAAATACCTCTCTCTGAAGTAGGAACAGGCTGAAGTGTTGAATAACTGAAACAGAGATGAGAGCATGAAACCTGCAGCCACAGCTGCACCCTGAGAGGGCTTCACATCCTTCACTTGATGCTGTAGGTYTACCAGTAATTAAAGAGCTGGTTTAACACAGAAAGGAAGGAATGGGAGAAGATGCACTGAAAATTACATTCCTCGGGGTGATAAAATTTTCTCTCAATCTGCTTAACAGCTCCATTTCTTACTACAAAACATGGTGCAATAAATCTGTTTAATTTTTAAGTCTTTTTAGTGGTGAAAACTCATTGAAACCTACAGTCACCACCCCAGTGATACGAGACCAGGGTGCCACCTCACTTTTGCATCATAAAATGAGAAAACAAAGATCAAGATAATTTCTCCCAAGGAGCCCAACTTTTGAAGCCATCAAATGTGGAGAAAGCAGGAAGAGAATTAAGATCTTTCCCAGCCATTGTGAGGTCTGGGTGTAGAACTTGGGCTTTCCCATGCTGAGACTGTAATATCCCTATTTTTTTTCACAAAAGAATGAATTTGAATAGCCTCTTTTTTAACTGAAAAAGGAAGTCTTCATTAAAGGAAACGAGTCTCTTGTGTATTCAGGGTGCTAGCTCAGCCAAGAAGGGGGCAGACTAGAGAGAAATAATGTGAATATATTAAATGAAAGAATGAGCATAGCAGTGCAGATGTGAGTGCCCAGACCTGTCACTCCATTGGAGGTGCTGCATCTGCTCAGGAGGAGATGACTCTGGARGGAAAGCACTGCCCAAAGTCTACAGAACATGCAGTTTGTCATCAGCCTTTCTCCTTGAATAAGAAGGTTATTCTTTCTCACCAGGTTTTAGATAGAATTCAATGGCACACGAGCTGTGTATCAAGCTGAAGATGTTAGGTTCATGGGATGCCTTGACAACATCTGCACAGATGTAAAATACCTTCCTGACATCAGGATATTCTTTATGCACACAGTGACAGCAACCAAGAACTAAATTCTTGGACACAGGATGAATGTTTTAAATCAGAATCAATTCTGCATAGATGGAATAGAAACTGTGGCACTGGTGTGTTATCAGCTGTAGGGATCCCCAGGTGGGAGTGGGATCACAGAACTCTCCACAGTTTGTGACAGAACTACAGTGCCTGTGGACATTCCTGCAGTGCTCCTAGACCCATAGCACATTAAACAAACACTGCAACAACCAAAGGACTTCTCAGGAGAAGGCCAGAGGAGGCTGATTCTGTGTGTGCTTGAACATGCAATAAAGGTGAGAGCTCTGCTCAAACCAAGAGGGTGAGCAGGTGGAACTGCAGGGATCCTCCTGCACCCAGGCAGGGACTGAACCACTACTTAAAACTGTGGTTTGGGCTTTCTACAGAAGCTCCTGGGACTTCTGGGGCTCCAGGTTGAAGAAGGGAACCTCTAAAATAAAGAGAGGTTGAGCTGAGAGTAACATATGATCTGACCAATATGGTTAATCACACATTCTTTGTTTATTCTGCC
Organism: Mixornis gularis; assembly: GCA_003546035.1. Lineage (NCBI taxonomy): Eukaryota > Metazoa > Chordata > Aves > Passeriformes > Timaliidae > Mixornis > Mixornis gularis. The sequence goes on from QVAJ01000127.1 coordinate 2,099,708, forward strand.
TAAGGTGGCAGGTTATATACAGTTCTATAKAGTTTATAGTTACAGTGACATTTTCATTGGCATACAGCAGGAGAGAAATGCAACCACACATTGTTTATCCCACTTTAAAGGTGCCTAAATGTGCCCACTAATAATTGCTTTCAGTGATCTCTAGAAAACTCACTATCTAACAGTAATACCTTAACATCTAATTTCTGCTGCACTACAAGTGATTTCACTTGCACAACAGCTTCAAGGCCTTAGGGCCTTCAAGGCCAAGCCTTAGCCAGGCAGGCTTCAGCTGGGTAGTTCAATATCTCATTCTAAATACAGATTATGCTCTCTTTCTCTCAGAAAATCTGCTACACCAGGTAAGGTGTTTTGTTATTTTGTTTGGATTTTTTAAGTCTTGAAACAACAAAAATCTTCAGGAAAGAAAAGACAGACAAGCGAAAAGAAGTACACGCACTACCACATCTCCTGTGTAGGAGCCTGCAGACACAAAAACTGCTTTCTGCACACATCAGAACAAACCCCACAGAGAGCAGTGCAGGTGTGTTGGGTCTGTGTGGACAAGGATGAGCAGTAGAGTCCCTGCCAACACACTGAAAGGCTGCTGAGAGCCTGTGTAGCTCTGCCTCTCACACTGCTGCACTGAGGAGCCGACTGTGACCACAGGCAGCACTTGGACGTACACATCCTTCAA
>QVAJ01000127.1:2102097-2148815 GCA_003546035.1 Mixornis gularis
CATTGAACTTTGTGTTTTGGGGGGACCCTCACCACCAAGAAGACCTGATGGAGAGGATCAACAGGACACTACTGGGACCCACAGAATGGTGAGACTTTCTACTTTAATCCGTCTCTGTCGCTTACCTTTCTGCCCCTCCTGCTCTTTTCCTACTTCTCTCTCATTTACTGTTAAAWAAAATCCATACTATTGACTTTGGCATAAGGTCTTGTTTGCACCTTAATTCGGGCAGAAGCATCTCTAAAAACTTGTGTAACTGGAGCATAACAGATACTTGAAAAATCTTTTTCATAGCATGAGATTYCAATACTTTGATCCTTTCTCCAAGTCATTACAAGTCACTGCAATGAAAAAACACCCCATACCAGAGCTTTGGGATTTTATAAATTAAAATCTAAAAGAAAAATCAAAACGAGACCATGTTTAATGGAATTAATAATCAGCTCTCTCCCCACACTCTATTATTCTCTCTGGGAATACTCCAGCTTTTCTCATACACCAGCTATAAARGACCTGAAAAAAACTGCCACTAAGGGTTAACTTCATAACAAGCCTGATGTTTCCAGTGCTGTGATAGCTGCTGTTTTGTGATGCCAGTAATAACTGTCATGGCTCCAGTCAACCCTTCTCCCAGCATTGTAAGAGATGAGGGCTTGCACAGGCTTGCTTCTAACCTATTTTTATCCAAAGCCATGGCTTGAACAAGCATAACACAATAGAGAATTGGTGAAATACAGCCACAAATATAAACTTGTAGAAGACACAGGGTGTGTTGAGGAGAGGGGGGGTGAAATATGGGTATATATCTTTATCTATAGRTCTCTTAGCTTTTCTTTAGGTGAACTACTGCTGGGAGAAATTCTGAAATGTAATTGCTTACAACATGGAGAATAAAACTCTACATCCTTTTCTTGACATAAAATAAGTGAACACACAGAAAGCTAACTAAATGCAAGGTGGTTTAATACAGGATTGCATGCCTGGTCTTCAGTGCACAAAACCCAAGGAAAGATRGCTGGAACTTTCAGAGTTGAGACACTGGGATATCGTAATGCCCTAGAAAAATTTGATATCAGACATCCACTGGTTTTGACTCAATTTTTCTTCCTTCCTAGACACTAAGGAGAAAGAAAGGGTTAACCTTTATGTTTATTTGCCTCTCTCTTTGGACAGTACATCAATGGCCACCAGGTGCTGAAGGTTCTCCCTGCAGGTGAGACAGACAACAGGGCACCCAGCAGAACAAACATTTTCTRCCAGACATTGCTGTTCCCAAGGAGGCCCTGCAGACCAAGCTGAACAGCCTCATTTTCTGAAGAGCACAGAGAAATCAGACAGATATTCTAATGACTTGCTGGGAAAGGCAGAGCCTAACAGAGGCTCTTGTTGAGGTCTAGGTTTGCTTATCCGACTCACGGCACCATTTATGTTGAGGTTTTACATTGGCCRAATTTGTTTGCTAATTGAGAGATAGGATTTTGAGAGAAAAAGGGAAAAGCAGACTCAACTTAGAAGCAAAACTAGATAGATTTTATTAACATACACTAAGAGGAGAAAAATAAGAAAAGACAAAAACTCAACACAAATTAATTTCTAAAACCAACCCTCTCACTACAAACTGTTCATTTTCTACAAACAATGTAAAGAGGCAAAACTCAGAAATCCAGGTCAGTACCACTCATAAAACTGTCTTTCATTCAGTCTTTGAGAGAGAGAAGTCAGTCCTGTGGTTTAGTAACTTTCATACAAAAGCAGCTTGCCCAGACAATCTGCATTTGTGGAATTCCCCATATTACGTAGCCTTTCCCGTGACTCCCTATGGGCCATGGATTTCACAAACTGGGGTGCTACTTTTTAAAAATGACCTGTTTCAAAAAAACAAAGGATCTTTTTTCAACTCGGGGAACAGAGATGGTCTTCTCACTTCTTCTGAGAACTTCATGTCAATCCAAAACCTGCCCCCCCCCCCAGGCCCCTGTCTTTTCCAGAGAATTCCAAGGTCTTAGCAGAGAGATACTGTTTCAACCCATGACAGCTCTGTATTTAAAAACAAAATGTGTTTAGTGGATAAGCTCTCTGATTGAGAAGGACTTTGCTGAAATGATGTCCTTGCTCAAATGATCTCCGTCTTGCAATCCAGATGATTTATAAATGCCAAATTGTTTTAGACAGTATCTTACAAGCTGTTATTCCCTGGTACTTGACTGACTTTTCCTTTCATGGGTTTACTCCTCATTTTGGAATGGATCTGGTGTCTGTGATGGAATCACTGAGGAGAGGCACTAAATCTGGTTTTCCATCACAAGAGTTCTCACCTGAAAACTCTGGCTCTCASGGCCACCAGAGGAAGCTGGGTATAGGTAAATAGAAAATGTCCTTGGCTCATTGCAGGATAGGGTGGACTAGATGACTTTTAAAGGTCCCTCACAACCCAARCCATTCTATAATTCTAAATACTTCCAGCCTTTGGTAACGGGACAAAACACTTCAAGAATAAAATCCAACTATTTTCTGGAATTAGAGATTAAACACTGGTTCTACTAGCAATCTCATTCTCAAATTAACAGTGTAATAATCTCTGCATCCAAACAGATCTTTCCAGGAATTCTCAAACATCATCTAATGGGTAGGTTATGGCATCTTCATTGCTGTCCTSTGGGGTCCTCCAAGAAGACAACCCACATCCCAGTGGCCACAGTCTGCTGCCAAYAGGAAAAGCCTTGGAGCTGATAGGTGAGCAGGAGCAGCTGTCCTGACCTCAGATTCTCTTATGAAGGGAGATGTTGCCATTTGAATTAACTTTTCTTTTAGCTTTTAAGTAAGCTGATGAAAAGAAGCCACAGAAGGGGTGAAAACAAAATTACTGAGGGTTGCAACTTACATCCTCTCTGGGCTTTTCCTCCCAGCTGAGCTGAGCTGCAGTGTCAGTGAACTTCATCAACAGCCAGGCTGTAAACAGATCATCTGCTGGTGTACATCTCTGCAGCTCCAGGGACTGTTATCTGCACCAGAAGGTGGTTGAGGCTATCATGTTTGCTCAGCCAGGCTTAAGCCTCCTAAAAGGTCAGCTGATGAAGAGCTTCCCTAAGTCTCCCAGCAAAARGAGTGAAATCAAGATTATCAGGGTCTCTAAATGTTAGTTATAYAACATACTCCAGAAAAAGCATGAACTTTTCTCATTGCCATTCAATTGAGCATGAGCTGTATAATAGTGTTTCAACTTCAGCAAATTGAGTCAACTGAGAAAAAACTGTGCTGCAGTCAGCAGCAGCTGTAGTCTGGACATAATCTTTATCTATGAATCATAAACTACCAGTGTGTCCAAAGAAAAAAAWTGGTACAAAATCGAGCTCATCCTATATCCACATTATTTGTCCCTTGATTCTTGATCAGAGGTTCTTAACTGTGAACTTCAGACATTCCAACCCTTCTTTTCCATACATTGTCACCTCTCCACCTCTCCTGCCCTGCCTCTCCCTCCTGAAGAGCCTGTAACCATCCAAAAGGGCACTCCAGTCACAGGTTTCACTTATGCCAGTGGGACTGGGCCAAAGCCTCGAGCTCAGAACCACCCTAATTACAGCAGAGCACTTACTGCTCCCATTCAGTGGCCAGTATTCCACTGATTACCAAGGTGTAAGCCACAGTCTCCTCTGGTATTTCAAAGCTGCATTTCCATAGCATTCCTCTCCAAGGGCAAAATTTACTGTCCATCTGTACTGCAGCAGTTCCTCTGAAGGGGCCAAGAAGAGGCCAGTGCACCCAGAAAGGTGAAACMCAGTCTGGAACCTGTCGAGATTCCACAACATCAGAGTTCAGGTGTAACAGCAACAACTCATCCCCAGTGCTTGCTTCTCTGCCATGTGCAGCAACCACGCACACACACACCCTTCAGGCCAAGGCTTTTGCCAACTTTTGCCTTTACTACATGTTCTTCTTGTAAAAACAGTTTTGCCATCTCCATTTTTTCTGCACACTCACGGAAATCAGGAATAGAAACCTTCTTGTGAGCAAAACCTTGCTAATCATTCTTGCCTTCAGGAGWGTTTACTTGGTACTTGGCCAGTTGCAACAGCCACAGCACATGTGGGAGGTGGATTAGCAGTTTGAAACCAGTGCATCTCCTCCTGTCTTTTGAGACACATGGATTTTAATGTGATGGATTTTAATGATTTAAATTAATATATTTCAAGCCATATACAGATTAATATATATATGGTCACATGCACTTCCATAATATGGCAAAACATTGCTTAATAAACACACTCCTCAAAGCACACGTCATTAAATACAGGAGGGCAAAAAGTTGTCCCTGGCACAAAATAGTCTRAGGAGGAACAAGGTCTATCCAGCCCAAGAGCCTGTCACTGTAATGTCCAAGAGCAGCTGCCTAGGGAAGCATGGGAATACAGGGTAGTCTKAGGATAATCAACCAGCCCTTCCCTGAAGCACTTTTCCAGCCTCCAGCAGGACTAGAGGGACATACTGAACCACACACAGTCTATTTCTATTGAATATGCGAAAGAATTTTTTCCATAAATAAAACCAGCTAGTTTGTTGGGGTTTTTTACAATTGGAAACATCTGGAATCTACAACATCTTGTGGTATTCCAGAGTGTTACCACCAACCCAGTACAGAGCAACCTTTCGGTTTTGACCCAGAGCCCTTGAGTTTCATTTAGTTCCTGCTGGATGCTGACCAGGAAGATATCTTCACCTCCCAGGTTCCTGGACCTCTTCAGGCATTTGTTCAGAAAAGCCCCATTTGTTTCCTTTATGGAGCCTCTTCAGTACATTTGATTATTCAGGCTGCACTTTTATGAGCCTTTTCCCATTCTGTTGTAGCTTTATGAAGATGGGGCCAGAGCTACATGCAATATTCAAGATGCAGAAGCACCATCATGCAATGTCAWAATGATGTTTTCTGGTTTATTTTCATTCCTCTTGCTAAACCCAAGCAGAGCCATTTTTATTCCTGAAGCYTATGGGGAATTCAGCTAATCTTTCTTACCCCAAATCTTGCTCCTGAGTTACAATGCTCAGCTGAAAGAGGAGCTCACAATTACTCCCTCCTCCCCCCCACCCCCATGTACCTCACACTGCATTTTTCTGAATTTCACCTGTTACTTTTATCACTCACGTCATCACTTGATTTTTTTTATGTAGCCCTTCAGTCAGCCCTCACTTTCCCTGTGCCAAAAAATGCAGTATCTCCAGTGAAACCTACCACCTCCCTGCTCCTTTTGGGTCACCTGGGACACATTGACCAACACAAATCCCACCACAGGCCACTCTTCCTACTGATGGCCTGTCTAGGGGAAGAACTACCATTTATTTCTACACTCATTTCCATGAGGAGTCCTCATCCTAAAGAAAGGTTCTGGAACAGAAACTGTCCTCAAACTCCTCCACAGTGAACAAAGAAGCAGAAATCATTGACAGGGTACTCTGGCCTTTCATTAGCTTGGTTTGGTTTTGTACCACAATTATCTATTTAGTCTCTGGTTTTCCTGGCAGATTTCCTCTTGCCTTGTATTTCAGGAAAGTGAGGTGTTTGTTTTGTGCTCCCTCACAGGTTTTTTCCTGTCTGCCTTGGTTTTATGCCTTTATGCCTTATATATCCATATGTACACTTAAGTACAACCTGCATTTAGGCCCATATGAAAACACCACACATTTTAGCAGTACAAAAGGTTTACACCACCATAGGACTCAAAGGAAAAATATGTGAAAGCATTACCAGGAGCAGAATTAGACCTTTAATATTTGAAGCTTTTAAAAACAAAGCCAGAACAAACAAACAAACAACAAAAACAACTTAGAGGTTACCTCAAAGTGATTAACGAAATATCAAGGGACAAGAGACTTATTTATGGGAAAACATAATATTTGACATCAGAGAAGGAACAAAAATGAATCAGCCTGCCGAGAAGATGATCTGCACGTATATTAACGGAGACTATTGTGACTCAAAATTGAAAGAATCAGGGCAAAAATGACAAAAGAAATTATCAACAAAGCTTTGCTATTCAGTCACCGAAAGCAGAGACAGGATTGTGAGAGGAAACACAAATCATGCAGAAGAAGTAGTATTTATCAGGCCAGAAGGAATATTTACTGCCTAAAATGACTATGTAAGAACAGATAAACACTTTGCTGTACTACGCAATTAAATGGATTGTAGAATGCAGCAACCTTCAATATGACAACCCACAGTCAACAAGGAGMAGCATCTTTGTTTTCACTTGGGAATCAAGAGCAGCCAATGCAATAAAGTCTGTCCTGGAAAACTGAACACAAATAAAAGGTCATACTGGCAAACTATCCTGGTTATTTTAGAAAAAAAATGCAATTGTCTACATCTCAGAAAAAAACAAAATTTTGTGTTTATGGATAGAAGTGACCTGTTTTGATACTGGCAAGTAACCACAGAAAGGAGAAAAGTGAGAGGAAAAGTAAGTCTATTAAAATAGTTCTTCCTACTGCTGGATCTTCTTTGGAGCATTGTGTATTTGGCATTAATATTTCTGGGGTTTTGCTTTAATTTTTCTAGGAAACTGTTTTAAGAAAGACAACCATATACTTAATACTTGCATTTATCATGGTTAAATAGTAACTTGCTTTTTGTTTTCCTTCCTAATATAAYTCTCCTGAAGATGCACATGTGGTGATAACACAGAGCATTCTTAAATGCTGCTCAGCAATTACAACAGCAAAGTGGCTGGTTTACAGCTATTAAGAAACCAGGAGCACATTTAATTACAGAGATAATTAACTTGGATTTCCCTGTAAAAGAGGCAATTCTGACACGGGTGCTCTAGTGGAATGACACATTCATTCTGCTTTACCACCTCATTCAGAGTGCAGGCATGGGTAAACCCAAAAATTAATTGTGTTGGAACCTGAGGTGGGGTTTATGACGCCATGTGAGGTGATAGTTGGCTACATTTGAGTGCACACCACTATAAGATACCCAAAGCACACCCCCAAGCCCCTGCCTGAAGAGAGGGACATAAAAGGTCTTGCACCCAAAGTACAGGAACAAAGAGGAGGAGTCCTGGGTCACCAAGGAGTGTGACCCCAGTGACATCAGAGATCTTGTGCCTATCAACAGCCCTTGACATGCCACAAAGATTTAATTCCACAAACTAGAGGACACAACAGCAGAACATTTATATTTAGATTTTTAGCCCCATTAATACTTCTGTGATCTCCTGAATATTCCTGGTTTCACTAGTAAGCGAACATCATGCCGTGGAGGATGGCAGCTACTGTCATTGCTGAAAAATAACAGAATTAATACTACTTATAAATAGAAATATGTGAGTTTTCACCCCTGATAATACACTCCCCACTTGTGGTTTAGCTGATATTTTTTAAAACCATATGGGAAAACCTACTGTTGCAGAAGATCAACAACAGCATATTTGAACAATCAAATGTGACATCTCTGAGCATTTAGGAATTCCAGAMGGAGATTTAAGAATACCAGGTGCTGCTATATCACTGGTTTTCAAATAGAACATAATCAGTCAAGATTCTGTAATTTTTTTTAATTAAAAATTTTTAAAAGCATTAGCATAATAAAGCAAGTCTAAAAAGTAACTGGGGTGAGTCCTAAAATAATTCATGCTGTAATTGTTTATCCATCGAGAAGTGTAGGAATTAAAATTTAATTGGAAATTAAAAATAATACAATTCAAAAAATTCTGCAACTGAAACATTAAGACTAAATCCCTGTAAATTTACAGGTATCCATTACAGTCCTTGCTTAGATTTAAGAGATGGGACTTTGCCAGGAAGCTGGCATTTAAACTGCCAGTGGAAAGATGAGTTTCTTCAGCAAAGTTAATTATAGCTTCTTTAAAAAGATAATTCTTGAAGGCTCTTGTACTAATGCCCACCTGTAATTTTATTAACTGCTATCAAAGTTTATCATCCCAGTAAGAGGATGCTGTAGGGATAGGTTCCCTTCTTGAGGGAGCCCTGAGCACAGCAATAAACCAGCCCTGAAACAAAGGAGTGAACTAGAGAACTTGAACTAGAAAAGTGCCAGACCAGCCCTCAGAATAATGCAGTCTGCACTGCACAAAAATACACCAAACTGAAAGCAAAAAGGTCTAATAAATGGGATTTAATGGCATGCACAGAGGCAGCAGACCCTGTGCCAAAAAAATGGGCTAAAATACAACAGCCAGTGAGCTGGTGGGGCTGTACACCCACCAAGTCAGTGCAGAAGGGAATCAGGGGTTTGGGAGCAGATGGAAGAGCCCGGGGAAATGGGTGGATTACAGCAGCCACGGAAGTTTTTAATAATCTGGACAGGATTAGCCAAAGTACAGAGGACAGCCTGCATGTGGCAGCACTGTGTTTGCTATGAAATGCAGCTTCATCTCATCCAGGCAGTTTCCAAGCTGTCCTCACTGCCGGGTTTCAAAGAACAAGGGGAGATCCTCAGTCAAAAGGGAGGTGGGGTCCATGGCAGAGCAGTGTGACAAAACCCAGGGAGCAGCCCCCCCTCGCCCTATCCCGGCATGTAAATGTGCTGTGTCCATCCAGGACCACTCCATGGGAAACACTGCACAGCCCCAGGATTCCTCCCTGAATTTAATACAAACAAACCTCTGTTTGGAACTCTCCAAGAGAAGCAATTCGCAAACAGCAGGCACTCAGGAGAAATGATCATAAACCAAAACCCTGTTCAAAGCTGTATTTTCCTGAGAACAGCTGAAAAAAAAAAAAAAAAAAAAAAAAAAAAAAAAGAAAAAAAAAAGTGGGAAGCTGTGCCTGGTTGGGAGGCAATGAGATCCATCTGATACATCTGTGTATGTATCACCGTCTCCTTGATAATACAAGCGAGTATCAATTTATGCTGGCAATTACATTCTGATTTTCAGCAGGGCTCTGAGATGTGCCATGGTCTGTACCAGGCTTGGAGAGATGGATGCAAATAATGCAAGGTGCGTGTCCTGAAATGTAACTTTTCACTTAGAGTTCTCTGGAGAGCTGTTATTCTGCCCTGTGGCTCAGCCTGCCTCAGTGCTGCTGCCGCACACACTGAGAACTTGAGCAGAAGCTGCCCATCCCATGCTCTACCTGCCAGCAAAAATCAAAAACAAGGGGGCAAAAGAGGATGAAAGCCCATTTCTGCATTGTCTGGTACTGAATGATATAATAAGTCTTTCAAGGTCAAAGACTTGTGTTGGTGGAGCCAGCTGGAGCTTGTGATACACAGCAAATCCCACCTCGCTGGGCCATATTCCACCTTCTGTAACTCATTCTAAGATTCCCTGTGATGTTATTTCTCTTAGGTAATTTTTCACTTATTTAAGCACTACAGTATTATACATTTTCAATCACTTAAAGACCATCAGAACATCATGGCTGGACACGACGGGCAGTGAGTTGCCCAATCCACACCTTCTGGGCTGTGCCAGGTCTCTCTGCAGAATTTGTACACTTTACTACAAAATTTCTTATTCAGTAGATTTTTGCATGTCATTTACAATTCCTAAATTGTAAAATTTAGGAATGCTGCAGAGTACTGAGTGGCCCAATTTGTTTTGCTGTTGTTGTGATCTGACAGAATTCTGACTTCCATGCTGGAGGATTTTCGGAGTCAGAATAATTTTTTTTATTCTTATTATTAAATCACAAGAAAACTTGGGTTGGAAGGGACATCCAAAATCTAGTTACTCTCATTGTAGCAGTGAGTTGACACAAGTCATTCCCACGAGAAAGTATCTCACAACAGGCAGAAAATTGTCCTTCTTGAAATTTCTGAAATTATTGTCTCAAGTCTCAACACTTCTGCAGCTGTCACCCAGTCACAGAAAATGAGCAATAGTACAAATAACACACTCCAGACCCACTGTAATTATGGGCCTGGCTCATTACACAAGGTAATGAAGAATGGGATGTACATCTTCCAGAGGCAAGATTTTACACAAATGATTTCTGGTATGAGTCAATATTCATGTCCTAATACCGAACAGTTTAATCACAGGCCAGAACAGGATATCCCAGCACAAAAGCAGGTACATACTTTTAATTATTAGAAACATGATTGCATTCTCATGGTTGAATTATCTCTATGTGTGGTGCAAGACAATCACACTCCAATGGACACTTCAGATCATTACTGAAGAGGCTGCCATGGAGAACATTGTGTAAAATCTTTCTGTTGATACAAAACGGAATTTTTTTTCTTCAGTATTAACCCCAGAAGTTTATCTTTGATTCTGCTTTCTATTATTCTATTTCTATTATGATCTTAACTACTATTATTCTTACGGTGTTAACCATATAATAATAATAATAATAGTTTTTGATATTACCCATTGCCACATGCAGATGTCTGAACAAAAATGAAATCTCTCTCTGATAGAAACTCTGGTCTATGGCATGCCAACATCACCCTTGGCAGGCTCACCTGATGTCCCATGCCCTTATTTTAATGCAGCCAGAAACTACTTTGCATTACTGCAGCCTTTAACTAACATATTGTCTGTCAGACAGAGGCAAAAGAGTATCAGGAAATAGTAACTGCTGCTAAAAGATCCAACATATTAGAGGCAATTTAAAAAAATAAAAAAAAAGGCAGTTTTGAATTTCTGGGATTTCTGTTTCATTGGGATTCCCATGTCCCTGGAGGGCAGGATCTCTGTATTTCTGTTGCCAGTACATGCTCTAAAGTGACATCAGTGTGTCCTGTTTGCTGGTGCTCTGATCTCATTGCAGCTCCTCTCATCACCCAGAAGAGGCTGGCTTTGTAGCTGCTAGTGCTGACAGTTCAAGCTGAGAGCTGGAGAGACAAACAACTAAACTTCTGACAATGGCAGGCAGGCAGGGCATTGATTTTGCTCCTGACAAACACCGTAACAAAGATCACAGCCAACAGCCAACCAGCTGATGGTGTGATACCTGTTAAAAGGAAAAATCCTCTCAAAGGAGAACACTCCTTCCCAGCAGGGACTCTGAAAGATGAGAGGAGTGTGTGTGAGTGGAGAAAGGCATCTCTTGGAGCCATGGGAGCTGTTCTCATTCTACACTGCTGTTCCTCTAGTGCAGAGCCAGGAAATCCAGCCCCAAAAGGGCATCTGTCACCCTGCCAGCACTGCCTCCCCTCACAGCCTGGAGGGAATACAACAGGCACACCCAGGGACAAAGGCACTGCTTACATGCCCTGGTAGGAAGGGGGGAAAGTGGCAGGAATACCCCCAGGAATGGGTGTCCCCAGGACAGCCCCTGAAGAGGCGCTGTGCCATTGTGGGAAATGGATTTGTAGAGAATTCTTAAAGCCTGACAGAAGGCTCACATAGTCTTGTGTATCTGTATGCAAACCTTGAGAGAAAACATGCTGACTTAGAAAGCCCATGGAATAGAACAGACATTGTTGAGAGAGAAATGGAACTAGAAACAAGTTTCAAATTATGGCCTTGCAAATAGACTAGATATTTTGGAGAAACAGAACTATGAAAGATGTATTGTAGTAGGATCCACGAAGGGTATTTTTAGATTATTAGCTTAGAAGCATTAGCAGCATTGCATGGCAAAAGCTGATAGGCAAAAACCACTCATAATGTATTGTAATTAGGAAATAGGTTGGCTTCTGATTTTGATGGTGTGAATTATACCATCTGTACCATCTCACCCTTTACATGAAACTGAAAATGGAATAAAAGTCTTTAAAACACCTCTCAGTTTTAAAACACCTCTCCCCATCTCTAAGTCAGAAAAAAGGGATGATCTGACATGCCATCAATAGCTGAGTCAGGCACCAAACTCTCCATCTGGGCTGAACTGTTCCTGCAGTCAGTGCTGACAGCCCAGGACAGCCCGGTGCTGCTAGCAGGGTGAGCAGAGACACCACAGCTCAGTTCTCAGCTAACAAGTCATGTGCTGCAATAACAACCTGAAAAATGTATTTTTATTTGTAGTCTGAACAAAGCTGCTGTGCATATCCCTGAGCAAAACACAAGGCAAGTCCCTGAACCACTGCCATGCCAACCTGGCTTCCAGCAAAATGTAAAATGCCCTAAGGCATTCATTATCTTACTAGGGGAAGAGAGAAAAGGCATTTTATAGACAGCTAATGTGTGCCTAAAAATACATGCATATTTCAGTTACAATTCAAAATGTTGCTTTTGTTGTCAGAATTATTCATGAAATGAAAATCTGATACTCTCAGCGTATGTGAACTCTGGATTCACTTTACCAGTCACTGCTGTTGTCAAGTCTTTTATCTCAAAAACTACATGCAAGATATTTCAAATTAAGAGGGAAGATGTGTGCTAATGTCTTTACAAACAACTTGATGGGTCTTAATGTCTCTACTGACTTTGGGCAGCAGGTTTGTTACCAGGCCCAGACAGTTTGGCTCCTGAAAGAGACAGATGGGTCAGCACAAGCCTGATCCTCTGAACTTTGGGGAAAAATTACATATTCAAGGGGGAATATGTGGTCAGCAGTTCAGGAAGGCTGTACCTTCCTAGTACCTCAGCCAATGGGGAAAGGAAGAGGGCAACATGCGGCCAGGAGTTTAGTGCTGAACCACTTAGATGCTCATGAATCCAAACGGGATCCACCCCAGGGTGATGAGGGAGCTGGCAGAGGAGCTCCCCATCATTTCCCAACAGTCCTGGCTGACTGGTGAGGTTCCAGATGACTGGAAGCTGGCCAATGTAACATCCACTCACAAAAAGGGTGGGAAGGAGGATACTGGTAATTATAGACCAGTTAGCCTGACCTCAGTACCTGGTAAGGTCATGGAGCAGTTTATGCTGAGTGCCATCAAGCAGCACCTACAGGATGGCCAGCGTGTCAGACCCAGCCAGCACGGGTTTAGGAGGGGTAGGTCGTGTTGGACCAACCTGGTCTCCTTTTATGACCAGGTGACCCGCCTGGTGGATGCAGGACAGGCTGTGGATGTTGTCTGTTTGGACTGGAGCAAGGCCTTTGACAGTGTCTCCCACAGCACACTCCTGGAAAAGCTGGCAGCCCACGGCTTGGACAGGAGCACTCTTTGCTGGGTTCAGAACTGGCTGCATGGCCGGGCCCAGAGAGTGGTGGGGAAGGGTGCTGCATCCAGCTGGGGACAGTGACCAGTGCTGTTCCTCAGGGCTCTGTGCTGGGGCCAGCTCTGTTCAATATTTCCATTGAGGACATGGATGAGGGGATTGAGTCTTTCATCAGTAAATTTGCAGATGACACAAAGCTGGGAGCATGTGTTGATGTGCTGGAGGGTAGGAGGGCTCTGCAAAGGGACCTGGACAGGCATTAGAGACCAGGTACCACCTGAGCAGTGCAGGTGTAAACCCTTCACCCTTCACAGAGCCTGCCTGTCTGTCTCAGGAAGTTCCAGTAATGAGAACACCTCACAACCTGCACTGGCAAGAAAAAGCAAACTCTCTCCCTCAGTTTAGTACCTGTAGTACCTTTGCTACCTGCTCATTGTGGATCCCTCTCCATTCCCATGCCTGGTTTACAGAAGAGATTGACAGTCCCTAACTCCCAATTCAGTGTCTCCAGACCAGCAAGGCTCTCCCTGCCTTCATTCAAAGGCCTGGCCACCCATCCCAGCTCAGTTTCAACTCCAGATAGAGAATCTATTGGTGGGACCACACTATTGACATTTCCCTCTCTCTCATCTGTCACTGGGAATGAAGCAAACACGGAGTTTTGATTACAAGACAGCTAAAACTGCTGAAAAGCACAGCTGGACAAGTTCATAACAAACCCAGGTAGTGATATTAAACTACCTGGATATCTCCATCTCAGCAGGTCTAAGGGACACCAGTTGCTGGGGGATAAAAGCATTTTTGACTGCCAGGCTCACGGTAGTCTGGCATGCTTTTCTGTGGATCAAGGCTGGTGCTTTCCATACTCTGTGTGCACCTGAAATCACTACAAACCCTCCTGAAACTGCTGTGGAACCAAGACCAGGAGGGAGAAAAGTAAATATGAAGGAAAAAACTGAACAAAGTCAAAGAATAAAAAATAAAAAGAAAGAATTATATTATTTTAGTGGCATGATTTTAACACCGTGGTTTCTCAATGGATAGCAGTAGCAATACTTGAAGGACAATAAAAGGCTTAGTCTGAGGTTTCTTTTTAAATGTGAAATATCCTAATATATTATGTATCCAGGAGAATAATCCAGAGCCCTAGCAGTGAGGTTTATTCAAAGACCTAAAATGCACCCAATTCTAAGATGGAACAAGGCTTCTAAAGAAAATGTTAAGAAAATATCTGAATACAGAAGCCATGTATTCCTTTCAAAATACTCATTCAGAAAAGCTATTTGATTCAGTGGGATTCTCCTTTCATGCTTTACATGAAAAAAATCTTCTTTTTTAAACACTTCTATGTATTCCCATGTTTTAGTTAACATTTCAAACTTTCCTGTTTCCCATCATTTCTGTAAATGGTGGGTCTAGAGCCTGATTACAACCATACTATTCACAGCACAGTGGTACTTATTTACTGAGAATCATGTCTGGGCTTCTATTTTATCCTCCCATTCATTAAAAAGCAAACACTTAAGAAAATGGGATGTAACCTATTATTTTTCCTTGCATTCCCATTTTCAAAGAAAAAAAGTAAATCCTCTGTTATACTGTAATGCTGTAAGCAGTACACAAACTGACAGGCAGGGAAATGAAGCTGAAAATCAGGGGACTATAAAATCTCCCCCAAAACCCCAGGAAACTGTTTATACATAAGCCTTGGCAGCAGACTCTGCCATGCTGCCTTGCACTGACTGTCCCTGCTATTTCCATACATTAAAGAGATCTCACCATTAGCATTCGAGGGCAGGGTTAGACACACTCCGAAGGCTATGGAAAAGAGATTGCAAGTGTCTGGCTCCTTTTTAGCATCATGTCCTATAAAATTGGCTGGAATTAGGTAGTTTATAGGGATCTGGAGTAGCAGCATTGCTATTTTCCCTGATGCACAGGAGTGCTGCCATCCCTCTAGAGCCTTTCCATCACAGCTGTACAAAACACACAGTCACCAAGCCAGCTCAGCTCCCCCTCCTTTCCAAAAGGAAAATAGTGAATTCACTTAACTGTACCAGACAGTTCTATAGCCCAGATGAAATGGAGTGGAGCCTAGACAGGCCCATCTTTCCCCACTGCCCCTTGGGGTTCCTTCCAGCAGGATTTTGGAGGCAAAGGAGGGACAATCTGAGGGCGTGTGAAGAGAGGAGGTGGGGACAGGTTCCCACATCTCTGTCTCATGCTCTGCATCCTTGTCACTCAAGGAAAAGAAGGTTAAATAAAGGATGTTTTCTGCAGACTAAATTAAAATAAAGCAATGTCTCATCTGCACTCCACCATGTTTTTTCCTTAATAAAACATCCCTCCTAATTGTCAAGGTACTGGGCAGAAAGAGGTGTACACAGACTACTGTGTCCTGGGGAAATAGTTTCCTAAATTATGGAGCTCTCAGGTGTCAGGGAAGAAAGCTAAGAAAATCGTCATCCAAATACAATTGCAAGTCCATTTTCCAAAATTGTTTTCTTTACTCAGTTTGTTGCTTCCTCCTTCCTATGTGAATGTCAGTGCACATCACTGAGGGTAACCTTGGCAACCCTCACATCACCACTGGCGCCCAAGACCAAAATAATTCCCTTTAAAGCCAAGGGTAGTCACTGCCAAGACATTTCCCAGTGCTGACGTATTTATAAGGTCACAGTGCTAAAGGAACAGGACTTCTCTCCAGCTGGAGACAGTCAGGTGTTCCTGATTTGAGCCTGAAAAGGCTCATTTCCTATTTCCTCTTTCCCCAGTGCTGCCAATGGCTCAGCTTCTGAGCCCAGGCTGGCCTTGCATGTGTTCATGGGGCAATAAACCATGCACTAAACCCACAGCTGACACTAATTTGAGCAATAGGGCTCTGGATGATATTTTTTTCTTTTGTCTAATTAATTAACAGAAGTGACAAACCAATTCAGTTACAGGAAATAATGAACACAAGATCTCAGATAATTAACCATTAACTCAATGGAAAACCATTATTCCTTCCACGATGTAAATTGGTTTATAAATTTCAGTGCCTAACAGTACTGCTTTTCATCAGTCCTTGAGAGCAACAACTTGCAGGGCAAACCCATTAGATGATATATCAAGGCAAAAAAGCCTCACACGATCAATTCATTACCCACACTGTTCCCACAGAGGCATAATTATACTAGAGCTCTGTGGCTAATTAGTAAGTGAATTCTACCTTGAGAGAGCTTTTTTGTGAACAAATTGTTTGTTAGGTGACTGTGAAGTTCTCCAATCCCAGAATACTTTGTGTTTTTTTATCTTCAGCCTGAGTCCGACACAGGTATTTTGCAAACACCTGGTTTCAGTTACATAAATTCATATTATGTGCGTTAGAAACCGAAGTGAAATATTTCTCTCTTTGAGTGAAATGACTGATCTCACCTGTGTGGGACAACCAAAAGGCACAACTTTATTTAGTACTTTGAAAATCCAGCTGGCAAGATCCCAGCAAGCTGTGGAAGAAGCTGCTATCAGAACACGTCTCTGCTCTGCCACCATATTGCTTGTGGAGGTCCACACATTTGTTTCCACTGAGAGGAGAAAATAAAACCAAACAATTTGACAGAGAATAATTAGTGCTTAGAAAGGCCCAGTTTATAGTCTGACAGAGTAGCCAGAGTATCAGATTGCTCTGCTTGGCCACTCAGAGAGCACCTCTCTGTTTTAGTGAAGTAAAAGCACAACAGAGTGATGGGCAAAAAACTCCAACAACAGATCCTGTGCTCTCCCCTGAGACCTGGGATGTGCCACACTGGGAGCCATGGACTGCAGACAGAACGGCCTGAAGGGGAGAACAAAGCAGAAGAAACAGGAAACCAGGAAGGGAAGGAAGGGAAGGAAGGGAAGGAAGGGAAGGAAGGGAAGGAAGGGAAGGAAAGGAAGGAAGGGAAGGAAGGGAAGGAAGGGAAGGAAGGCTTCCTTTTCCTGCTGCTTGAGAGACATTTTCCTTTCCTGCCAGTTTTTGCTTCTGCTCAGTCATTCAGTGACAGCTCACTTGGTCCAAGCAAACTCACATCCTGTGGGGTTTTACTCCTTTCAGAAATGCATCTATTCAGAAACAGATTATTGACACGACAGCCAGCAGTGGCCAGGGCATTGTAAAAAGTTAATACAAAACTGGCACAAACTTGCATAAGAAGCAGAGTAAAAGAGGGGCAGAACGAGCAGGAAAACTGTTCTGATCCAAGCCCAACACATTTTCCTATCAGCAGGAAAGAGGTCCTTATCCAAATAAAGACTAGAGACAGTCCATTTATTTCCTCTCCACCTCTGCCCCTGCTTCCTACCATCCCCTCTGCTGTGTAAATTTGATTGCCATGGCTGGTTTGGGGTGTTTGACTTTTCCTTTCCAGGAGACTGGCTGGGTCTCCCCTCTGCAGGCACACCCTCAGCTGTTTGGGTAGGCTATCTTGCCCATGCTCCCAAGAATAGATTTGCCCTCTAGGGTGTGGAATTAAGAACTGGCAGAAAGACTGAACAGATTTTACTTGTCTCCATTGCATGAGCCACTGGGAATCAACCAGGAATCTGTCTCACATATTCCCTGTTGTGCAGCTGCCCATGACATCAGCAACACCCTCCACCTCTTCTGTTTCCCATGCAGGGCACAAACATCTAAATGGGGTTTTGCTCTTTCACCACAGATTTTATGCAGGACTTTGAGGGGTGTTTTGCAGCAGAAGGTGTTCAAGATGAAGCTTCTATCCATCCTGCTGGACTTCCTTTTCTCCTACCTGGTTGCTGGTCATTAAATGACGGAAGAAGGGACCTAAGGAGCTGTCACTGGATCTGCCTAGAGGTTTCTCATTGTCTTTGGGTGACCGAGAAACTCATCTCCTTGATTTACAGAAATTTCTGCTCCCATACATGAACACTCACTTTATTTCTGGCCATCACCTGAAACTCCCCACAAAATGTCAGAAGAGATCTGGTAACACTCACAGCAAAGGATGCATCAGGGTGAATTATCTGATGGCTTTTTGCCCCTATGTCTTCCACACCTTCCCTGAGCTGCAACACTTCTAAGAATATGGGTGAGAGGTGACAGCATTTCTCAAAAAATATCATAGGAGAAGCATACAACCTGCCTGCTTTCTTGACCCCCCTCACTTCAGCAAAGCCACAATGCCATAAAGATTTAACCAAAGGCACAACACTGCTGTCTGTCTTCTGGTTCAGAAATAGAGCCAGTGACTAGGAGTAGGAGACTGGCTACTTAAGGTTTGGGAGAAATCTGAAGTGTATTCCATGGAAAATCCTTTCCGAATGATCCTCGTAATTTATTTTGTGCCACCTATTTCTTTAGGTAAGTAAAACCCAACACACTTCTCTTTAAAGGCTCATTTGTTTTGTTGTGACAACGAACCATCTCATCTGTCAGGAGTGTAGATCTAGCAGCCAAACCACCCTTGGGGTTTAGAATTACCAAGAACACCAATTTAATATGTAAATGGACCAGCTGATAAAGGGACCCCAAGTCTCTGAACTCTTCTGTCAAAGAAAGGGAGCCCTTCTTGCCAAATACAATTGTTATTGAAATTGCAATGACTAAAGCAATCCTGAGTTGACACTGTCATTAGGGAGGAAACTGATGAGAGATTAAGTCTTGGATCTAATTTGCTCTATTTAAACAGTAATTCAACATCACTGGAGCACAGTAAATGCTTTTCTAACTCATTTATTTAAAAGGGCTTGGCCAGGATTGCTAGCTGCTTGTAACCAATTCAGAAGGACTGAATTAAAACCACAAGACTTCAAAAGGATCAAACAGCTACTAGAAACATTTATGGGAGGGAAAAAAAAAAGAGTAATTAGCTAAAACAATCCACTTTGGAATAAAAAGGGCTCAATCAGAATTGATGTTGAGGCAACTGGAATGAATCTTTTGCAAATGGCCATTGCAGCATATGAGAGAGTGAAAGGATTTGTACCTTTTAGAACGTGTCACATCCCAGGTATAGGGCAGGGAATGCTGGCAGCATTCCTTAGCCAGGGGAGACTGAAGCAGCAGCTTGGCAGCCAGAGATTTCCTGACCAGGAGAAGGCTGGAGCTGTGTGCAAACCAGACAGGACACTATGACTTCAGAGGGAGTAGATTAACTTCAACACAGTATTTCCCTCACAGAAAACAACCCCCATGACTCACTTACCAGACACACTCGTTGACAGGTTTTTCTCCACTGAGCATAACAGAGAAGTGGCTTCTTTAGCATTTCTCCTTCTGCATGGATCAAGATATGGAAAAATCCCTTAAGAGAACTGAAAGAGTACCTGTGTGGCATTCCCCTATTTCAGCATTTATTGACATTCATGAAGAATTTACAGAAACTCTTATTTTCTTTAAACTGGAATTGTCTCTTGAGATCTCAAGAGGTTCAATTCTTTAACCTGCATGGCCCTGCACAGTGACCTGGCAGCTCTGAAACAACACATTAGTGGTGTTGATGCTGTTCCCCATGGCCTCAAGGCCAGAGGATAGCTCTCCCCTTTATACATCAGTTTGCAAAACAGCTGAAAATCCCCATGTTCGGCCCAGACCTCTCCCAGCCCCACTGCACAGCAGCCACTGCTGTGGCACATAGACATTTTCAACCTTTTCTCTTTTGCAAGTACTTTAAACACATAAATTATACTATATTTTTAATAAATACTATTTTTTTCCCCCTGTACATTTCTGAGTTTCCGTAATCAAGATTCGTTTGTGTTGGAAAGGACCTTAAAGGTCATCTTGTTCCAACTCCCTCCCATGGGCAGGGACACCTTCCACTAGACCAGGCTGCTTTAAGCCCTGACCAACCTGGCCATCCCAACTTGAAAATAGCCAGTTTTATAAAGACCCCCTTAAGTAACTCTGTAAAAACTCTGGAAAATATGATTGATCTATCTAAAGATGCTTGAGTTAAGGATTAACTGCTTTAGAGTTCGCAGTGACCACAGGGCAGGTGACCACTGTCACAGAACCTAGGAATACTCAGATACAGAAACAATCAGCATTAAACACTCCTCTGCTCACATGTCTACAGCAAAATCCACTGTGAATCAAAATAGGAAATGACAGTCCTGATGGCTGAGATGGTCCTGATGGTATTTGACTTCATGAACTCTTCCTCTAATGTGAGTTCAGTGCCTTGCAGCTTTTCTCCTTCCAGACAAAAGGATGGGGGCCTGGGGAGGGAGGGGCAAACATAAAATCCAAAACAAACCAACCAACCAAAAAACTCCACACAAAAAATCCTCCAAAACCCCAAACAAACAAACTAAAAAGCCTGAAAAGAACCCCTAGCAACAAACAGACCCAATCCACATAGTATTCAAATCAAGAGACAGATTCAATGAAGAATGAAGTCTGACAAATTAAGGTTCAATGAGTCTGCTCACTGTTCCTTCTAGACACAATCCCTCTCCTCTGTCTGCACGCAGAGACTTTTTAACACTCCTAAAGCATTGCATTGGTGCAACTCCCTATTTTAGCAGGAACTGCTGAAGGAGGAACGTGGCAAGACTTCCACGTGAGGCTGAAACAGGGTTGGAGTTGTTTTGTTTGTTGTTTCTTTTTTTTTTTTTTTAATAGGATAGTTTGCTGGCATCACAGAAACTTAGTATCAATTCAATGACTTTTAGTCATCCTTCTAGGGAGAAAAACAATCTAAATTTTTTTAAATGGACAAGTGTTTGAACATCTTACATTTGATTAACAGAGAACAAAGCCTCCACTGGGATATGAAATGCAAAACCCAGTCCCCGGGAAGCCAGTGGGAAAGGCCTCAGGAGAAGAGGTGGAAAGCCTCATAGGTATGACATTGTCACCTCCAGTGAGCAGGACGTGCTGTGCCATCCCAACAATCAATAGGGAAATACAGGACACAGCCAGTTTCTGTGTTCAACACACCTGGAACATCCTTAACTAGGAAAAATTGAACAGCATTGGCTTTTATGAGAAGAGACAAGGAGCAAGCCAGGCCACTTTAAAAATAATGAGAATTTAAACCATGAATTATAATGGGGACTTTTTAATAATAGATAGGCAGGCACCAAAAATGATTTTTCAGAGAAACTTAAATTTGAAAAGCCTCAGAATCAGTTTAAATAGGCAAGCCTTTCTCATTAGGAGATCTAACACTATTGTTTTCTATTGCTCTAAACAGAATATGTAAAAAAGTCTTGTTTTCACCTTTCAGAGGGTGGCTCTGGAGATATAAACCATTAATATTCTGTAGTTATAGAAACTGCTGCTGAGAAAAGTAAACACACACCCTGGAGGGAAGAGCACTGACCAACATGGTGAGTTCCACAATCTGTCAGGATCCTCCTCCTCTCAGAGGCACAGATTTCTCTTCTAAATGGTGAGAGACTGGGAGGATGGTACAGTGAGGAGCAAAATATTTACTCTACCTGAAGTATCCAAAGGTTCCTGAGAGCAGCAAGCCCTGGAAATAGCCTAAAATTAATACTGTGTTTTGTTTTATTCAGGCTATTGTTTAGCAGATTTTGCAACAATATTCTCTGAGGTGGAGCAACATCAAAGTGGTCTCAGTGCCATCATTTGAGCTGTTCCTTCCATATATTCACTGTTATATCCAAACAGTGCAGTTAAATAAATAAATAAAAGCTTTCCACCTTTTATTTCTGCTCTGGCAGATCAAGCACAAATGTGGGAGATTTCAGTGATAAATTACAATTACAAACAAAAACAAAGAACACAAATCCTGCAGCGAGAGAAAGCAGGTAGACTACACTCAGGCCAGGATTTTGTCAGAAGTTCAGCAGGATTGCCTGTTGGAGACTAGCCAGTCCCATTAGGTAATAGAAAAAAAATACCTTCATTAAATTCTGGGCCCTCTGTAAGTGGCAAGGGACACAAAAACCTGCTGAGAACAAGCCAGTCAACCTCTTAACAGGCCTCCATTCCTCTCTCAAGTTTCAGCTCTCAGCAGCAGCCAGTGGAAAACACTTTGCTGATGTATTTGGAGATATCAATTTTTAAATACATATTTTATTTATATTTAAAGCTATGACATTTTTAAAACTTGATCAGCATTTTAGTAAAAACAAGATTGAGAAGTGCAGCTGTACATCAAGAGGAAAGATCACGTAACAGTGGTGAGCAAATGAACCACCTCATGTATTTCCTGATGTGGCCACACTGACTCCAACAGGGGCATCACTCCAAACCAGGAAATCACAGCACAAGGGCTCTTTCCAAGCCCCATCCCAATCCACATAACAAGCAGCTCTGCTCTGGCTCTCAGCTCATAAAAGCACATGAAATGATGCTACATCTAGGCCTTGATAGTATTCACCATCGTTCCAGGTTTGACACGAGAGTCCAGTATTTTACTGGGCTGCTACATTTACTTTACCCTCTGGAATACATCAAACTTCAAGTGAGGGCACTGGAAGAATACTTTTCTTTACCTGCCAAAAAGTCTGTCCCCAGGTCCCAAATATCACTGGGTTCTGGCTTTAGTATGTCTTACGATTTCACCTCAACATTCTTATTTAAATCTTATTTTTTTATCATCTTAATTAATTTTATTTCTAGTTTATAATTTTAAGAACAAGACCAAGACAAATGTGAATTGGTAAAACTCCCCCTTCTTTGGTATGTGTCAGCAGTCAATAGCAAACAGAGATCTTATTTTCCAAAAAAGAGGAATTCTGGCCACGCCAAAACCAGAGCAAGGCAGACCACCCTCCAAAAAACTCAGCTTTGCCAGAAGGAATATTTACCTGCTGCAAAAACATTTTGTGGAAACTATTGGCCTTGCTGAATTTATTTTTCCCCTGCTCCCAAAATGCAGTAGCAAGGATGAATCCTGACTTCTAAATTTCCAGGAGAAACCTGTCAGGTTTTCAAGTAGGTTGCTTGATAACATCAATAGAAAATGCCAATAACCAGACAGCTGGAAAAGCCCTGGAAATTGGTTTTACTCCATTGGCTGCTCACTCTTCCAGAGCCAAAAATAAGAAAACTGTAGTCTTCATCCACAGATAAAGCCCAAGACTCACCAATGTTCTCCTGGGTTTCCAGAAACTCTTTTGATGGAAATGGAGCCTACAGTCCATGCGAAGTAAGCCAATGAGGATGCAGCTCCCTGCCCTGTACCAGCCCCACAGCAGCCCCAGATATCAACACATTCCCATTTTGCTCCCATTTGTCGGGCCCATACCCTGTTGTACAGGATACACTATAGTTCCTTGGGGATTTAACCCAGGACAACACCTGTGTAGATGTGTTTTACCAAAGCTTAAACAAAAGCTATGGGTTTGCTGTTGTAGGGTCATAGATGAGGTTAAGTAGATGTCACCAAGATTGTAATTCTCTTTTAAATTTGTTTCCATTATCCCAGATTACCTCGCAAATATCATTGAGCCATGGACCTCCACGGCCCCTCCCCTATAATTGCTGATATAGTAAATTGTATCCACAACTGATGCAAGATGCAAATGATGCAATTGGATGCAGCTGGGAGCATGAAAGGTGTTGGTCTGAGGGCGCTCTCTATTAGCTGGTGATCATTTAATCAATTCTTTCCCAGTGAGGTAATATATCTGAAAAGAGCCATTGATTAGTTCCTAATGCTGATGGGGAAGATTGCAATAGATGTTTCAGCTGGTATAAATCACTTGCTACTGTTTACTTTGTTTGTTAGGATAGCAGATTCCATGTTATTTAACACTCCTAATCCTGTTGATGCCTTGGGAGGGCTGCCCTGAAACAGACTGGGCAGAGCTAGAGAATAAAGTAGGGATTTATTGAAAGGCCTCCAGGATCCACCATGAGCAGGACAGGGCCTGACCAGGTCTACACCCAAGGTGGACTAAGCATGGTCACAAAATGGCTGACTGGTCATGAGGTCTTATATTTTTATAAGTTTTGGTCTATTTGCATATTGGGGTTTAATTGTCCAATTACAGCTCCAGGTTGTGAGGTCCCATCCTTCTTGTTCCTCCCTTCAGCCCACCCTTGTTTGTGCTTTTGGGCCTGAAAGTTGTCCTTGGTCTTCAGCAGGAAAAGGATTTGTTTTGTCTCCCTACTCTGTGCAGAGCTGAGTGACACTGAATGTGAGGCTGAGAACTGCACCCCTGGGCAGCACAGAATGTGAAAAACATAAAAGCTCAAACTTAAGGCATCAGTGTCCCCAGGATACCAGTCACATCTCTCCATGATCACACTGGAGAGGTGAGAGTCCACCCATGCAACATACCCCTGCAAGCATAGAGCCAGGAATGGACAGCAGGGCTTTGACTGCAGAGGTAGTGATCTGCACTGAGCACCCCACTCAGCTGAGGGACCAGGAAGAATTAAATAGCACTTTATAGTTGCTGACCTGTGTATGGCATTGGATCCAGTCCTGGGAGCTGGTGGAATGCATTCTGTTGTGCTAAAATACATTTTGGCACAGTAATGGTTGTGGATACACTACACCTCCACATGTTACCACCTCCTTTTACCAAATATTGTTTCTGTGCAATGCTCTGAGCAGGCACTGGTCTTGTAATATCTGCTGTGGTTTTTGAAGGGTAAACATTGGAAACTGAGTAAGAAAATTTCCCCTTCAGTGGCTGGAGGTTGTATTTCACACATTACCATGACATTTCCCTCTGCCAAAGTCAAGCTCCTAGATTTGTCCCATTAGAACTTGTTTTATAAGCAATTGCCATTGAAATGCATTCAGGCTCAAGCGTGGGTACAACTGTTGCCATAGTGACCATTTACAGATAGGAAAAGTGAGGGTTTCTCTCCCCTGGGTTGGGTTTGGTGATGTGTGTGCCCAGCCTGGCTCATTCTGGCACTTGTTCCATCTGGGAGGAAAATAACTTGATCTTCAGTGGAGATGTGCTGGCATCATTCCCAAGATTAATTTCTGAAAAAGTAAAATAAAACAAGTCTCAACAGGGTTTGCTCAGACAGGTTACCCCATTAAAAAGAAAGAAAAATCCACCATGCACTAATTCTGTGTTTGTAGCACTGTTTTCAGTAGCTTCCCAAGCAGCTAGGCCATGAGGTTTAGTCAGAGTCATAGACAAAGTTCCAGTTTGGGGTAATTTTACCATGACAGGCTGTCCTGGTTGTAGTCCTGTCAGACGTTCCCCTTTGATGGAAGGGGGAGCACACAATTCAGGTTTTGCAAAGAACCCTCAACTCACAGGGCTCCCAGTAAGTCCATACCAATTATTTAGAAGCTGAAGTATTTTGGAGAGTTGAGCATCCTGCCCAGCTCTTTCTGTGATTCCATTGGACTGGGGGTAGAATTCCTTTCTGTTTGGCCTGTTCTTGTACCTCCTTACAGGAGAAACGTGAGCCATTATCACTTTGGATGGTACCAGAAGTAGGCAGATTTGAGAACCACGATGACAGTCCCCTGACTGTGCTTACTGTCCCCTTACTCTGCCCATCAGCCCTTTGGCATCTGGCTGCCATGTGCAGCCCCAGACTCCTCCTACACCTGTGAGGATGGATCACGTCCTGCAGAGGGTCTGAGTGGCCCCACAGAATCAATTTGCCATGTGGACCATAGAGTTCTTCCTTCACTGATATGTAGCGGTGGTGCTTTAGCAGGATGATCTAGTCGTAATTTTAATCTACACTGAGGGCATTCTGTAAAAATGGTTTCACAGGTTTTCCTGTTTAGGGGCCAACTTTTCCTCTGTGCAGCAAAGCAAAGTGCTTCCTTACCAGTATGCCCTAATTTATGATAGTACCATTCTCCCAACTGATACTATCCCTGATTTGAGGACTCTCTTATCTCCATTTCCCTGATTTTAGTTAATTCACCCACCTTTCAATTCCAGTTTGTGGCTGATTTTTTGGCATGGGCTTTGAGCTATCCTATTCTGTATGGCATTTTTCTTGCTATATTTAGTAATTTCCAATCTTGAGATCTCCAGATGGAAGATTTATTTGCTTCCCAATTTAGTAATTCCTACTGGCAGACCCACTGGGCAGCATCAGCCCCAACAGCACAGGAGTCCATGTAGATTATTTTTGCTCCATTCTGAGCTGCTCAAACAACTGCTCTTAACTCTCCTAACTTGTACACTACCTTCATCCTCTTCTATTACTTGTTTCTGTTGATGTTTAATACAGCAGCCTTGTATTGCTATTTACCACTTGCCCTCTTTGCTGAGGCATCAGTGACCCAAAGATCTTCTGTTGGCATCTCCTGGGTAAGGGGAGGTGCATCTAAAATTGGTGAAGGTTTGAAAGGTTGTATAATGCTAATGGATTTGCATTGATAGTCATTTGTAATTTAGAAACTGCAGTTAGTCCTTCTGTTAATCTATTCCTCTTGCAGCTCCCATTGAGGAGGCATTCCATTTCCTGACTGGGGATTTTTTTGTGCAGCTCATTCTGGGAGAGCAGACCTCTGTACAATAGACTCCAGAAAATTAAATGGTTCTCTGGTTTGTACAGACTGTACAGTCTGTTCCTGATGTATCTTCTCAGGTTGTTGCACTGCTCAAAATAAAGAGCAATGATAGAAACACCAAGCACATTTTCTCCAGTACCCTAAAATTCCCATTAACTTTTGAAATTATTTCTTAGATTGGGGCATCTGTATTTGTTCCACCGCTTTTAAAGTGTCTGGAGGAACTACTGCACTGCCTGCTATCCAAGTACCCAAATGTTACTTTACTTGGTCCTTGGCATTTTTCAGGTGGAATTTCAATTTCTGCCTCCCACACAGCTGGTGTGGCTTCTCCCACTTCTTCACGGGAATCTCCTCCACTTAGATGTCATCCATATGTTGGTGCAGTTTCACATCTGGGAGGAGTGAGATGGCAACAACTCAGCAAGTGCAGCATGAGCAGTAGTGGGTGAAGGTTTATACCCCCAAGGGAGCCTGTTAAAGGGATACAATAAACCTTCCCAGGGAAAGGCAGATTCCTCTTTGTCCTCCCCTTGGAAGGGAACCATGAAGAACATATCTTTTGTACCTAGTACTGCTACCCATGGCTGTTGCATTTGCAATATTAGGTACTGCAGCTGTTAACGGGCCTGTGTTGCCATTCAAACATCAGTAAACAACTATAAAAAAAGCAGGTTTCTTTACTGAACACACAAGTGAATTAAAAGGCCGACGGATTCTTTCAATGATGCCTCTTTTTGATGCCAGAAATGTGCCAATCCTCCCATCACTCCCCTAAAGTGCTGCTGCTGGCAGGGGATATCATTTTACATTAGATATTTTAGAAGAAGGCAACGGTACTGATATCTCTATAGACTGATAATTCAGAGCTTGAATTGTGTCACATTCACTTGGATTCTATTTTTACCCTCAGCAAACCAGTACGTCTCACTGTGAAACTCCGTAACGTTCCATACGGGAGTTTCCAGGTGCACCAATAAAGTAAATCAAATCCTAAACCTTGTGTTTGGGTGGCACCCACAAGCACGTCAACCTTGGTCAACTCTTTTTCCCAAAAAGCCAGACAGGAACATTTGCTGTGGAATGCTGAGGAGCTGTGGTGTTTTAAACACAAACCTCCCATATTCCATCCTGCAGAGAAGCCAGAGATCAGAGAGTCCAGTAGTTTTTAACAAGTGGATCTCCCCTATCCTCCCCTGTCCCTCCTGCCCAATATACCACCCATGCAGTAAAAAAATAATAACCATGATCTCTGGTTCAAAACTCACCAGGACCCCAAGACACTTCCACTTCTTCCTCACTCCATGAAAATCAATCTTCCCCAGTCAGACTTGTCACATGTATTTTGTCACACATATTCCATCTTGGATTCTTCCAAATGCTTGGAATACTCCTGCAGTTCAGCCAGTTCTGCAAGACACCGAGGAGTTGTATGCACTGCCATGCTCACCCTCATTAGTAACTTCAGGCCTAATTAATAGCCAAAAAGGGAAAGAGTCAGGCAAAAGGTCAGAGGTGGCAATAAAATTCTCACCACTATAATCCCAGACATCCTCATCCCAAGTCTCAGAATCCTCATAATGGGTTGATTTGTGAATTTGACTGGCCGTTCCCAGAGAGGGCATAAAAAGATCTAATTTTTCTTGTAGCCATTTTTCACATTTTTCTGCTTCAGCCAATTGAGATTTTAAAACTCCATTATCCTCTCTAAGGGAATCTATCTGTATTTCAAATTTCTCTTTAATTTATTTTTTAAAAGCCAACTGTATTTTTAGCACATTCTTTTTGGGTCAAATCACTGTGCACACCTGCACCAGGAGCACACCTCTAGGAGCCAGAAAAGCTGTTTCTTCCTCCTAGAAAAACATACATTAAATAATAACAACCACAACAAAAGTTACATTATTATCAGTTTTATTCTCGTTATTGTTAATATTATTGTTGTTGTTGTTATTGTTATTGTTGATTCACTTCCCATTTCTTTTGAAGGATGTGCATGAATTTCCATACAGCATTCCAAGCCATCAGCATTGAAAGCTGTTATTGATATTCCTGTCTCATGAAACCCTTCTTAGCTAGTTTTCAAATAAGCACATATATTTTTCTTTATTTTTGAGTTTATAAAATATAACTAAGGGGACATGCAAGAAACCCAGTATATTGGATGGAAAAAAGAAAAACAGTCACTGGGGATTTACCCTTCTGCATTTCTGGTAAATGAAAGGCGGGGGGGGTGGGGGGGGGGTGGTTTTGCAGCTTTTGAAATTTGGATTTTTTGGGTTTTGTTTTTGCTATCGTAACAGCAGAGGAAGATCCTTGCACGACTAGACTCCATTCTAAAAATTCAGTATTAAAGTAATACAATATAAATTCTAAACATTTCCAAGCCAGAATGCCTTACTCCATGGGAAGACAGTGTTGTCTTCCTGATTCTGTTGTCATTAGAAGTCGTGATTATTATGCCCATGCCATTAACTACTTTTCAGCTCTGTCTCTGGTTAATTGTTTGCTCCACAGCAATCTTCTTCTCAATCATGCATTGTTTATGAGGCTTTTAACCAGCTTCTTGTTTATTGAGATCTGATTTACTTGACGATCCTCTCATCCATTGCTGAAATGGAGCAATATTCCTCCTGACTGTTCCCAGACTCTGGCCATTAACTATGGCTGCAGCATTGCCTCTTCAAGATGTATCTTCTGTCAGGCTATTACCTTACAAAGATCTGTTTTCTGCAAATCGTCCATCACAGATTTAGAACAGTTTCTCTGCAATATACAGACAGCAGAGTGCTTGTGGAGGGCCAGGAGCACATGACACTGAAGGCAAATGAAGACCAGAATTAAAAGCAGTGCTGTCTATGATACACGTGTTGGCCTCAATTTGGCTCATGACTTCAAGGAATCACGTAGATGGACAGATGTAAAATCAGTGCTGGATGAAATTGATGTTTTGAGGGCAATTCCATGAGCAATAAAAGCCAGTTTAAATTCAACTATAGCAGAACATTAAAAAACACCAATCTGGGGAAAAAAACCCAAGCAGTAAAACTCCTTTCACCATTTGTCTTTCAGTCTTTTGTTGTCCAAGTCACTGAGTACACAGCAGGTAGCTTATAAGAGCTTCTCCTGTTTTGTAAGGTTTAATGGGGTGATGCTCCCCATTTTGAACATAAAAAAGATCAGTGGCAAAAGGTTGATCTTATTTACCAAACACACTGAAAGAGTCCCTGTTTTACAGGATGCACAAAACCTGGCAAGATCTCTTGTTGCAAACCTTGAGAGACACAACATTCCCCAATACTCAGAGGGAAGGGACTTGCCAAGGGGGAAGGAGCTTCTCTTTTTTAAACACCAACAGCCGTGGGAATGGTTCCTGATGGAGATGCCCAGAGGCAAGGGAGCCTCTTACCCCAGCCATACAGTAATGCCATCAGCAGTCCCCAGCCACAGGGTCACTGCAAAGCCTGACAACAGAAATTTGCTTTCTCCAGGTTTTTCCAGGCCTGCCTGGAGCATTATTTCAGTTCCTTTAGCTGTTACAGCAATTTTTTTAATGACTAAGTGGCTTTTTATGCGTTGCTTGCATTGTATAATGGTGTGGTGCAACCATAACTTTGACACAGACAGTGATGGCCAGCAGTTATCCTGTGCAGAAGGACCATTAACAGTGCCAGCCTAACGATGTGGACCAGAGAAACAGCAGCATGCAATAGTGCTGAGGCCAGGAAAAACGGGGCAAGGATGCAGAGCAGACAGAAATGAACAAGATGATAAATGTGGCCTTAAAAAGTGGGACACGGGATAATGCAGGAGACCCAGGAGAACTGCACACCAATGGCCAGGTGCCAAGAGCTGAAGGAGATCAAAGGAAAAAAACTGGGTTTAGGGGAAATGATGAAGACTTGCTCAAGGACTGTGCAGGCAGTTTTGGGCAGCACAAAGTCACCTGAGCTCTGGGAGGAGCCAGCTGCCTTCCCTGGGCTGGGGTGACCTGCACAGGCACAGGCTGCTGGGGCTCCGCTCAGGAGACTGATACACAAGGTCACTTCTTCTCCCAGCCCTCCCTCGGCCTACTGCCTTCCTGCTTTTCCTGTTTGTGAACACAGCAACGCTCATTCTGTGATTAAATGACTGCCACCACACCTGGACACTGTGTGTTACTATCACAGATACCACTGGAATATGCAGGTGCCAGCACACAGGGAAGGTGGCTCCTGTTTTCTGTTTGAAGGCTGAGCTCTCCATGTCTTGGCCTGGGGCACTGGGACACACCCAGCTCGCTCTGCCCATGATTCCTAACACACTTTCCAATTAAATACCCTCTGGATAATTATTTCACATGGGACACCCAACATGGCAACACTTTTTAGTTGGCCAACGCTGCTCCAGGAAGCCTCGAGGGTTCCTTTTTTTCAGACATTCTCTCCCAGTCCTCTCTGTAGATAACACCCAGCCACAGCTACCGGCACCCTTGTATGCAAAGAATCTAAACATCCTATTTTCTTCTATTTCCAACGTTTTTCAGAAGTTTACTGAAGCTGAAAAATATAATCAAGCTATCTTCTCTGGCTAATAGCTTTTCTGGACCACTGAGTCCACCCAATCCTGCTGACTCCTTTGTGTAAGGATTCACCTCAGGGCAGAGAAGCTGATGATTCCAGGGACTAGCTAGAAAAAAATCTGCACCCAGAAAGGAGAGAGAAAGTTATGCTTCTACAAGCCTTTTCTATTACTTAATTTTTGTTCTGAGAAGTCAATGATGATATGAAAGGATTATTTAGTATTCCGAAAAAATCTGTCAAAAATAATTTTAGCTGAAATTTCTTAACTCGCCTTTACTTTCAAATACTATTTTCCTCCAAATACTAAATGCCCTCACTAAAAAAATAAAACTCTTATGAAATATAAAACATTTTGAATCTTTTAACAAAAAAAAAAAATAGACATACTTGTGTCCATGTCTGTCTGTGAGTAAATAGGTCCTTTTCTCCTAGAAAAGACCTGCATATGAACTTCTGCAGTGCAAGCATGAAATTATTCAAACAATTTAAGAACCTGTGCTGCCATTCCTTATTTTCTCCAGCCTTGATTTTTGATACACAGCCCCCACCATCCTTTCCTTGCCTCTCTGAAACCCTGTGGTATTCAGTTCCCTGGCCTACAGAAAAAAGAACTCCCCAAAACCCAAGCAGTTGTCTTCTTTTGCTACCTAAGCCTTCTCCTCCTGCCCACCTCACACTTGTTGTAATTCATCTCCTGCATCTCCTTCTGCAGAAATGCCAGCAGTGTCCTCTCTAGAAAGGACTGTAGAGGCTGTTCTTCTGTTTTTTTTCTTTTTTGGTACTCATTCTGTCCATGATCCCTTCTTGCCTGTATTTCCTAACTGTGTGTATTAGATACCCCAGCAGCAACATGTCCTCTTGGTCTCCTGCACACTAAAACCTAGAGCTCCAAAGATCCCACCTTCCTAATTTTGGTGTTGTCGGTAATCTGGACCATAACCCTCTAAAAAGGAAGTTTTTAAACAAAACAGAAATCAACCGTGAAGAGAAGTGAAAGGACAAACGTCAAGACTTAAATGAGTATTAGGAAGTGATTAACTTCATTGTGTGCTAATAAAAGCAAGATCCTGCACCCCATAAAACAGAATCCATATCCTGAGGCATCCTCAGGAGCCTTGCCAGGTGTGAATCAGTAATTACCTTGCAGAATAACACTCAAACTGATTTTATTTAAAATACATCCAGAGCAACATCAGATTGGTAAAAGAAGTGTGTTACTTCTGCAAAAGATATTAAGGAAGTCCCGTGCTCCTTTTTCAGTATGTGCTTTAGAAAAAATAATAATAATTTTAAAAAGTGTGTGAAACATGGAAAACTTTGGAAATCGTCAGACTGAAACTGGAAACCTCCAACTGTTTGACTTATTCAAGAAGTTGCGGAGATGACTTGACTATGGTTTACAACAGCCTAAAACACATTATGACAGGTTCCATGGGAAAATAAGTTCAGATTAGGTAGCTTTCCAGCCAAAAATAGCAGGAAAAGTTGAAACTGTTAGAGGCTGAAACTACCTGCAATCAGGATGAACTTTTTCTTAAAGAGGATTAAAAGTAAACAGTAGAAAAACCACCTTATGTAAGCGGTTTGATTCTTTGGTTTTTAGAGGATTCAAAAGAGGATTGAATGTCTATATTATGAGACAGAGTTTTAACACAGAAATTACACGTTTACTTTGGAAGTAGCCCCGTGAAAATACCTGACCTACTGAAAATCATCATAGAGAGGACCCATTTTTAGCCTACCTGGTGGCAGGGCAGCAGTGGCACACAAACCTCAGCTTTCCACCCAGGCAGACAGGCACAGATGTACAGATATGTCACCCTTGTTCCTTTTTGTCTACAATCTCCTGAAGCCTGGGCTACAATCCCAAACTTTGTCTGTGGTGAAGGTGCTCAAAGAGAAAACCCTGTTAGTAACTCACCCTCCTTAGACAGGTGCTTAGTTCTGACAGTTTTCCTGGGTAGGGACAGGCAAATCCAAACCATGTGGACAATACCACAGAATCATAAACAGTTTGGGCTGGAAGGGACCTTGAACCCATCCAGTTCCTCCACTCTGCCACGGTCAGGGACACCTTCCACTACACCAGTGTGCTCCAAGCCCCAAAGTCCAGCCTGGCCTTGGACACTTCCAGGGATCCAGGGGCAGCCACAGCTGCTCTGGGCACCCTGTGCCAGGGCCTGCCCACCCTGCCAGGGAACAATTCCTTCCAATATCCCATCCAGCCCTGCCCTCTGGCAGTGGGAAGCCATTCCCTGTGTCCTGTCCCTCCATCCCTTGTCCCCAGTCCCTCTCCAGCTCTCCTGGAGCCCCTTTAGGCCCTGGAAGGGGCTCTGAGCCCTCCCTGGAGCCTTCTCCTCTCCAGGTTGAACAATCCCAGCTCTCCCAGCCTGGCTCCAGAGCAGAGGGGCTCCAGCCCTGGGGGCAGCTTTATGACCTGCTCTGGACACACTCCAACAGCTCCATGCCCTCCTGTGCTGGGCCCCAGAGCTCAGTGCAGCTCTGCAGGTGGGATCTCACCTGAGTAGAGTCGAGGGGCAGAATGCTCTCTCAATGTGCTGCCTGCAATGTGGGATCAGCCCAGGATGCAGTTATCTTTGTGGGCTGCAAGCATATCCATTCATCCTTCCCTGTCCTGGACCAGTGCTACATTTTCATGTGCTTTGTATAAGCTGGTTTTAAAAATCCTGGTATTCTCAATGTCTTTCTAGTGCCCATTAACCTGTATCACTTTGGATTGTAATTTTTAAGGGCTGCAGTTTAAGCAAATGGTTTGATTTTCATCCTGCCGTTGTAAGAGGATGAGAGAACATCAGCAAATATCTCTGGGCAGACTTTCCCAAGTTGAGGAAATGCTGTGACATGCTGTAGACTACTAATTCTTCAGACAATAAAGAGGATATTATATCTAGTTTGCTAAACTACATGTATTCATGTTTCCAGGGGAGTCCTGTATTTCCAACAGCCTGTCCCAGTCCAGCACACTGATCCCAGAGGCTGCTCCTTCCTTCTCCCAGCCTGTTCCAGTGTGGGCAGGATGGGAAGCATTGTCCATGGGCAGAACCTCTGCTCGCACAATTCCCCTGAAGAAATGTTCTCCAGGCACATTCCCAATTCAGATGGCTGAATGATCTCACCATCCTGGAGAAATGCAATGCCTCCTGGCTACTTGCAAACTTTCTCACTAGGCTTGTGACCCAGAATGTCTTCAGGGTCACACAGCACTTTATCTACTCTCTTGGCAGATAGATGTAATTTACATAAGGAATTTATATAAACAGACTCAAATTCATATTTATACCCTTCGGAGCACTTTTGCCACTAAGAGTTCACCTAACAGAAATTCAATTTTCCCCAAGGAAACTAAATCCAAGGTTACCCTAAGAGCTAGACATGGTTTAAGCTAATTATTGGAGCTCAACATTCACACAGGGTAAATCCACCCATCGAAACAAAACTGTGCCAATTCACTTCAGCTGAACATTTGCCCATTTATCCAAATAAATAGAAGAGATAGCTTTCCAATGTGTCTAAAACTTAGTGAGAGGAGAGAACTAAGGATTAAATGTGGCTGCAAAACCTGACAATTTGTTGCTATCCACGATCCCTCATTAAAACTGCTGGAGAGCAAAATTCTAGAAGTTTCAAGAACCCTTGAAGAGAAAATAATCTTCCCACGTCAGCCAGATCAGGATAATTTTTGTTCTTAGGGTGTAATAGGAGATATAATATCATTATTAGTGTTGTAGAAAGGAATAAATGTCTATTGAGAATTATCGGAGCAATAGAAATGCTCAAGTGTGAAAGATCTCAAGGACGATCTTTGGCTCAGGAGTTTTATCTGGACACAGATCAGTCCCAAACTGCCTTTCTCTGGCAACAGGAGCAAAGATCTTGATGTTCTTCTGAGTTAAAGCATTTTTGTATGTGTGAGGCTGATGTTTCAGCTTTATTTCACTTTCAAATATGATTCACCAACTTAGTATTTTTCCACTTTGCCCTAATCTACTGATGACACCTTTAGAAGACCAGATTAGATTCTGGCTACCCATTCTGTACCACAAAATCTATAACATCCTTTAGGATTTCCTACAGTTACTTTACCACTGAACATTCTGAACACAGAAGTTCCCATCCAGTTTGGATTTACCACAGCAAAAAAATCCTTATCTCAGTTGATAAAATGCATTGAATAAGATGGCTGAACACATACAAACTTCTTCCAAAAAAAATCCCTGCAAATCTTTTTTTGAAGATATATTTGTCTCTTTTTTTCTTGCAAAAGCAAAAATAGGAGATATATCACTGAAACCTCTGAAATAAGAAACAGAGTGTCCAAACCAGGGAAATAACCTTGCTAGGAACAAAATTTCAAGCAGAAATAATTCTTAACAATAGGGTTGAACATATTTCCATAAGGTGAACGTTAAAAAAGGTCAAAAGCCTAACCAGAAGTGCCTGCAGAAGGCAAAAAATTAAGTTAGTATTCTAGAGAAAACTGTAGAGAAATATGAAAAACCATTGTCTAAGCTGTAGCATCATCAGCACACATGCACTAGGGTTTGAGCTTTGCTTCCTGTGAGGAAAAAGGCTGAGGGAGGATGCTTTGCCTAAGTTTTTAACCCAGTTATAGTATAGAGAGGGAAAGTGGGCTTCAGGTATTGCTTCCTCCTAGAAGCATTTAAATGAAAAGCAGGTAAATACAGCGTCAGAACTTGTAATTGTAACAGGCAGAGAGTTCCTGAAAATGACAGAAATGAGGAGAGTCTGATGTTAAGGAAGTAAAAACCTTAGTCTTGCTGGTTCGTGCCTATCAGTGGAGTTCCCAACCTGACAGCTGAGGAGCTGGATGCCAGTTGCCAGTTTTAATTTGAAATCAAATCAGCTGCTGAAGTGTCTGGAGCCAAACATAAAAGCCCCAGGCCAGGCAGAAGGGGCTGGGCTCACTGTCCCACCTGAGGATGCCCCACCACGGCCTGGCTGTGCTCAGCAAACAAACACGGGCTCTCTGCCAGGCCAAGGGGGACACCTGAAAGGTGAAGCACAAGCCTGGTGATTGAGACTTGCCTGGGGGCCAGTCTGGCCCCACTGCACACAGGCAGAGTTAGCCATGGTGCTCTGAGCACCCAGAGCAGCCCTGCACGGAAGGAAGGAGGCTGATGTGCCCTGGACACCATCAGGCTGAGCGTTTCAAAAACAAAAAGCAGGACTTTATTCCCAGTACATCATGAAAGGGGCAGAGTCAGCCCTCCAGGGATGTGTCTGAACTCTGCCTGTCCCTGGCAGGAGAATCCCCAAAGACCCCCAGCAGCTGCAGCCCCAAGCACAAGGCAGAAAAGGCAGACAGAGAGGTGATTCAAGGGTTCTGTCAAGGAACAGACAAAACACAGATAAAGACTTCTCTAAAATCTGACACTACAGGGAGTGCTCTGCTCCAGGGCACCCAGAAAAGCTTCAGTGGTGTTTGGGAATGAGAGGTGGGTCAATGCCCCATGTTGCTCCTGGCCAGCATGAGCAATGCTCCTGCTACAGTACAGCTGTGCCAGGAAACCCTGAGCCCCAGAAATGTGCCATAAAGGTTGTT
This sequence comes from Mixornis gularis, assembly GCA_003546035.1. Taxonomy (NCBI): domain Eukaryota; kingdom Metazoa; phylum Chordata; class Aves; order Passeriformes; family Timaliidae; genus Mixornis; species Mixornis gularis. The sequence goes on from QVAJ01000127.1 coordinate 2,138,672, forward strand.
TACATATATCTGCAAAGCATCACTGTGCCTGATGGATGAACTTACCTCTCTGCCCTTTTACCCACCCTGAAGATAAGCTGCTAAATAATTTACTCTTTTGGAAACAACACATACAGCTCAGTAGGAAGAAAACCCTTAAAATCAAGAGCATTCTCAGTGGCATAAAACTTCTGTAAAAGACCCTTAGAAGCTATAAGCAAATTTGTTGGCTAAATTAAAATATCATACACACGTAGGTGGAAGCAATTGCTGGTTTACCAGGCTTTGAAAACATCAGTTTTATAAGATAGCACAGAACTACTCTGTATGCTTACCTTCCCCTCTTCCATGACCTCTCTGCTAATCTCATGGCAAACAGCTCAAAGGAGTTTACTTTCCTAATGCTCTACTTGTTCTCCCTTCATTCCTAATCCAAAAACTTCAGCAACCAAACAAGTTTAAACAATTGAATCTACAATGATGAACTTGCTCCACTTCTTAGGAAAATTTGTTGCTGTAACAGAAGAGATTAATTTTTACTCCTGGTTAAGATCACAGCTACGCTGTTCTTGTTTGGAGTTGTCAGGCATTATTTTCATGTATTACACAATGTTACTACACAATAACCTCAAAAGTTTTGTATAGGATCAGATATTTCCCTTTTTTTTTTTCTCCCCAGCACAAAATTATCAGAAATTTTCAGATTTTTAAGTTATAGAAGCATTCAGCAAGTGTAAGGTGGTCTGGGGACTCAGAGTTCAGTGCAACATAATGTGGATAATAATTGGCTTTATGGAGGTGGAAAAACAAGCTTATTGTTAAGGGATTTTATTGTTGGCACATACTGAGCACACAAATACAAATTCATGCACATTGTTAATTTGTCTGCATCACTAAGTGTTCCATGTTATTAAATCTTTCCCATTAAACAGACCCTGGCAGGTTTCTGAAAGTACTTCCATCCAAGGAAACTGTTATTAGATGGGTATTCTTGAGAAGGTTCCAGCAACATCTCAGCAACAATGGCAGTTCCAGAATATTTATGAGCACATAACAACTCAGTGCTGGACACAGCTCCAGGTGCAATTAACATCCTCAGAACAGAAATGAAAATTGTGAAAGGTAGCACTGCATTGCTCAAGTGAAACCAGAACACATACATGTACTTCTGAAAAATCCGTTTTTCCTTCAGACACTCCTCTCCATGGAAGAGCTTCAGTGACCAGGAGGCAGGGTGACTTTATAGTATCATCATATTTCAGTCGTGGTCCTGCATATCATAGGGGCAATGTCAAATGGAACTTCTGGAATGCCACTGCAGGGACACTGTCCTGACTCCAATGTCACGGAATGGCTTTTCCCACAGCAGGTACATTCAGCACCATGTCCAGGGCTGTGTGCATGGGCTGGAAGGAAAAGGGTATGTTTGTGTTTTTGCGTTTGGGGAAACACCGTAATGGCAACTTGTCCCTTAGATCTGTGTCAAAAACAAATGCTGAAGGCATGAATCTCTATTTGTTGCTATAAAAGACATTGGATATAAGTCTACAGCCCATGCATATGCCATGCATACACACAGCTCCAGGATTACCCCTGGTGGGAAGGAAATGTCCTGTGCAGTGCATGCACAGAGGGGTGGGAAAGTCAGAGTGTATCACAGTGGGCACCGTGATTCCGGGTCTGGTCCGGCCAGGCGGAGCATGGCAAAATATAAAGGGGTGGGAACGATGGAGTTGCCCGAAAAATAAACTTTAATGGAGGTAAAATAACAAACACAGAGACCACATGGTCCGAGGGGCAGCATCCAAAGACCTGGGGGAGTGGCTAACTTAACAATATATAAGGTTACCTGAGGACAGGGACATGACTGTCGATCATTGAGGCTGGGAGTGTCCCAACTTCAGGGACAGAAAGATGAGGCCACCAGCAGCAGTTCAAGGGAACAAACTCTTTAATTCAAAAATCTGACTCCATTTATATACATTTGTACAAAGGTCAAGAGATTGGCTACACAGGTCGCCACCTCTCTAACCTGGATGGTGGACATCACCATCAATCATCTCTTCTCTCAGAGGAGAACTATGTAAACATTCTAAAAATACACATTGTTTACATGAAGCTGCGTGAGAATCTACAGCACGAAGACAGAAGGCAGAAAATTCAGGGCGATACATGACCTATTCTGGAATGAGCATACCAACTCTCATGGTTACATCCTTCTCACCATAACCTAACCAGACATCTCATTTTCAGCATCCCTCTTCCCATGGCCTCAAATTTATGGTTTCTGCATAAGCTACCAGGGCTAAGCCCTTGCTCATCCCAGCCAGTTTGGTTGCCACAAGAGAGAACTGGGATGCTTTTGGGAATTGGGATGAGAATTGCCACAATGGCAGAATTGAGCCTGCTTAGCCTGAGGAGCAGCAGGAGGAGAGGACACCGCAGCAGCTTCGTTGGATAACAGGCTGTGGGAATGAGCAGCTCTCCATGCCCAGGATGGATGGCACATGAGCAGGGAAGGGCCACAGGTATAGCTGCAAAAGAATGAAGATAGATGCACATTGGAACCCTGCAGGCTGAAAATTTCAGGTTTTCTGGGTTAAAAGATGCTGACCTTCAAGCAAGCACCACATTTGACTTGAAGCCGTGGAACAGCTCCCGAGATTGAGTGGTGGCACTGGGGTTGTGGGTATGGAGTTTGAATGGTATTGTGTGATCTCACAGGGTGAAAAACTTAGATTTAAACATTTAGTATATAGTGATACTTGTGAGCCAAGATGGAGGATTTTGGGTGTTGTCTAAGTCCTTCTTCTCCACCTTCTTCTTCCTTCTTCTTCATGGGTTTGGGTGGTTTTCTGTAACTGGGTGAAAAAGGTTCTCATTGCAGGCCTTGGGTGGTCATTATTGGGTCAGAAATATAAATAATAGAGGTGTCACCTCATTATTGGGTAATTATTGCTTAATTTACCCTGGAAAGAGTTAGAAGTGCTCCATTTTACCTCATTTCTCTAACTTGCTAGTTAGAGTTCATGGCTGGTGAGTCTGTAAATAGATAAGAAACAACAAACATCCAAGTCCAAACACAAAACCTACGTTTCATTATTAATCCTGACCTTGGCAAGGACAAAAGGAAGCCAGAACCTTCACAGATGCAAGGCAAAAGAAACAAAACACCTACAAAATTTCTGACACTGAGAACAGCAAAAGAATTCCCTTTGCCCAAAGGCAGTGGGTGGGAAGGAATAACAGTTTTGATCACTGATTTTTATCTCCTCTTTTTTGACCACTGCCCTGTGCAGGTGATGTGCTGAGGCCTGAGCAGCAGGCCTCAGCCTGAGCTGACCTACCAGATGAATCCTGGGCACTCTGTGGATAACACCATCAGTATTATTTAGCTAAAATGAGATGACAAAGATGCTTATGCTAGCTCTGTATAACCTTGTGTAGTTATCTGCAAGAAATATATCATTTTAAGAAGCTTTCCCAACTGACATGAATAGAGGCTTGTTTGTAGGGTATTTTAGGGGAAAACCCTCCTAGCCAAGGCCTGGGTCCTGGCTGGTCAGGATGTGTGCCATCAGATCCACAAGTTTCTGTGCTAAAACTATAATAAAGTCACCTCAACTTACTGGTTAGGGCCTATAAAAGCTGACACCACTTTCAGGGTGAATTTGGAGACCTCACCTGTGGGTGGAGACACTGCACAGGATTTTCCCAATTGCTGGGAAGGGTTCTCCAGGTCCCTGCTGCAAAATGGGGCTCCCCAGAGAACATGGACTCTGGGTGATGGTGGAGTATTTGGGCAATTGGTGATGTATCTTTCTCAATCACTATCCTTTCCCTCATACAGTAATGATCAGGTGCATTACCTTGCTTATTTCTGCTTGTTGCTAAAGCCAAGCACGTAGTTTTATTCAATGCATCATTTTACTTTTGTGTTGCCTTTATATTCATAGTAAAATAAGACCATTCTTTCCATTGGTGTCTGTGTTTAAATCACCCCCATCAACTGGCAGAACAGCAGGTTGTTTGTGCTTTACTTGATGGTGGCTTTTCCTCCTCTGTTCCCTTGATTTGAAAGGTCACCTCAGACACACTGCATCCCAAATTTTTCCCTGTTCTCCTTAGGTTTAGTTTTATTACTACTTTTTAAATCAACATTCATTTATTTGGCCACAAGCCCCAAGTTCATTGACTAGACAGCCGGTAATCCTTTCCATACGCATTTTTCTATGAGTGCACAAATTTATTACAGATGTTAAGATTCTAAAAGTCAAATAATCAGTTCTCAGTATCTGATGAGAAGGGTTAGTACAGCTATTGCCTTTGCTCAGCACTGCAGCTGATTTATTCAGATTGTGAGATGTTTTATGAAATTAGCTTTATCTTTGTGTTATCATGCAAACCTTTTCATTTGTACACAAAGCATCTCCAAACATTTCTCATTAGTTCCTCACAGCCCATTATTTCCTGCATGATTAATGACAGTTATATAAATGCAGCGTTTTCCCCAAAACAGACGTGCTTGACTTTGCTGTCTTACTATCAAAAGACTTCTGGCTTTAAAGCAGTTCTTTGATGCAATCAAACAAAGGTGATATTCAGTATGCTTTCACATAATTCTTAAGTGTTATGAATCTGAGGAAGGGCTACTTAGGCTACTCTAAGCCATTTTTCATAGGAAATGACAAAAAACAGAATACAAGGAAAAAAGGCAAAAGCTGTGATGGGCAATGAGTGACAGGAGCAGCTCCTTCCTAGGCTGTATTCTGTTCATTTGTTGTCTTACACATATCAAAGGACTACTGGAAGGAGAAGCAGTTTTGCCTAACTACCAACAATACTTTTCCAAAATTAACACGCTTTCTAAAGGAAAAAAACCCACTGATATTCAGATTTTATGTATTGCTAGCTCCAGGTACCAATCAAGGACTGTGTTTCAAGACCACAGCACCTCTCAGGCCACCTTCTGTCAGTAAGGTCCAGAGAAGTCCCTGGAATGACACTGCTCTGTAGGAAAGGAAAAGTAAACTTTATCTACACCTCTCAAGCTGTTTCTTACTGACCCAGACAGCTCAGGCAAGATGACAGATATAAATCCACCACAGTCTTGCAGCTACAGCAGCAATTTCAATGTATAGCTCTGTACTAGCAGAGCTTACAAGTGAAAAGGTAACCAGTAACACTTAATGCCATGGATAAAAATAAAAAATAATGGGGAAAAAATCACAGAGTAACTGTGGAAAAAAATAAACATTTCAGAATTAAAGACACATAAAAGAGAAGTTTTGTAACTGATGTCACCCATTCAAACCTCTAAAACTTAGCTGACACTTTCAGTGAAACTCATCATCCTAAAAAAAAAAAAGTCCGATGATTTTTTTCTGTGACTTTGTGGTTCATCTATCAAAAATTCCATGTTAACTTAACAAGGGTAACAGAGAAGAAGGTAAAACTGGAAGACCCTCACTTAAAGATTTGGATCACTTCAAAGAAATCAAAACCACTGCCCTTTGCCCTGACATTTCACCAATGTCACTTCACGTGTGGCAGTTGATGCCTTCTCCATGTAACCATTTCCCTTCTTATCCCAATTAATATTTGCAGATTAACCGTGGCATAGATGCAAATGCTTGGGCTGGTTTCCTGCAGCTCAGCCAAGCTCCCTCAGAGCTGATTCACTTGGGTAGCCCCTGAAGTGCTGGCCCTCAGCAGAGACACCTCCCACCAGCACAAAGGGCACCAGGTAAGGAACTCTGACAGCAAAACCAGGTGCCTCTGCTGACAAACACTGAAATTCCTTAGGCAAAGCAGCAGCAGCTTCCTTTGGAGGGCTGGCAAGAGAAGAAAAGGAATGCACAGCAATTAAAACATCATTCCCCTGGAGGATCAATGGGCCATGCAAACACAGGAAAGCAGCGGGGCCGCAACTGGGAGCAGATAGTTAGGAGAGATCCCATTTCTCTCTCTGATTTTTTTAACCTTCTGCTAGGTAATTCCTCAAATTTCAGCCCTGGCATCCTCATTAAAGGAGATAATTTCAGCTTGGTCAGCTTTGTGGGCTGATGTGCCATGGAGCTGGATTAGCCTCCTGTGTACTAAGGACTCCATGGGCAAGGGAAGGAGAAGTGGCACCCACAAGCATTTGGGTAATTTTGGGTTAGTTTTCCATAAAGAATCTCCTACAACCAGACATATGCTGCAGTGAGAGAACTGCTCCCAATACATGCTGACAAGCTTATATGCATTCACAATTAAAGATTATTTTACTTTTCAGCAAAAGTAAAGGCCAAAGTTGATGTCACATTTGCATAGCATCTTTCATGCAAGGAATACATGTAACATATGAGAAAACAATGCAATCCAAAACTTCATTTCTTTACAATTCACTACATGAAGAAAAACCCTGAGACCTGCAATAAATGCCATACAATCCATGCTTTTCTTTCCATGCTTTTTTCCCCTTCTCATTTATTTTACCTGTAAGGATTCTGTATCTCAGGACCAGAGCTTGTCATAGGAGAGAATGTCTGTTCTGTGGAAAAACCTGCCATTTCCAGGTTTGCTTTGGCATACCCTGGAACATACCCTTGCCATTTTTACAGAGCAGTAAGTTTAAACCAGCAGGACAATCAGCAAGAAATGCTTTGTTTTTTTCAGTAAGGATGCTTTCCTTCACTACTCTGGGGACAAGTCACTCTCTCAGTGGATAAGTTACAATTAATATCTCATAATTTTACATAGAAGCCCAGAGAAAATGAGAGCACTGGGTCAGGGTGTGCAGTGTTGGGGGAAAGAAAGCTGCTTTCTTTTTGAGGACTGGAGGCTCACAAGGATTTTCAGCTGTTTTCCTTTTACATGGTTTGCCTTTAGCTTCCTGGGGCAGGTTTGTAAAGGACACAGCTAATTAGGAACATCAGAGACTTCTTGAAATTGCCTCTTGACTTCAGTCAATGAGAGCTATTATTTATAGGGTTTTCTGTTCTTTTTCAGCCACCAAGAACTTTGCTCTAATTTCACTAATTCTCCTCTACAACAAAGCTGCTGGGACTGAGCTCCAGGATGGGAAATAAAAAAAAGAAAGTTACAAATATCACACTTATTGACAAGCTTGGAAAAAAGAAAAAAAGAGTAGCAGCATAATTTAAAATTCTGTATTTTATATATAAAATACCTATAAAATATTTTCTTGGGTTTTTTTTTTCCTGCAGGACAAGGGAAAAAGACACTTTAAATAGATGGTATAATATATAATATAAATACTACAATTTAACAACTGAACAGAGCCCAGTGGATCACAGCAGTGAATGGTAAGACTTTCACAGTTAAAATTAGCCCTTCACCTGCAGCAGCCAGCAGAAAAATATACTTATCTTTTTATTTTGGAAATCGAGTGAGTTCTGCACTAAGTCCTTGACCTGTCCCACAGGATGAAAAATCCCCAGCCTTGACCAAGCCATTAATCCAATGTGGAGAAAGGTGGGCTGGCACCTCCCTGGCACAGGAGGGAGCTCTGAGGGAGGGGAGAGGTTTGCACTGAGGCTTTGAAAAGAGCTGGGTGTAATCACAAGGCAGCCCAAGAAACAAAGGCATAAAGCCTGAAGAAACCACATCCCGAATAACCCACCCCGTGCTAACACCTGCCTTCTGCCTTGCTAATTTGACAGAAAAGCAACATCAACGTTGACTTTCACCTGCTTATTTTATCATGTTCTCTCAGGAATTCCCTCTTGCGCTGTTTGTAGGACTTATTAGAGTCCATGATGTGCAAAATTCTCCAGCCTGGCCTAAAATTGTCCTCTGGTACCCTTTCTTGCTGCTGGAATTTGGTTGTTTTTTGCTTTTTGTTGCTCAAGCATCAGAGTCTGTCATATCCCATTCACTTTGCCTTTCATGTGCAGACACAGAGCCCCAGACAGCTGGGGGCCCTTTGGGAGAGATCTCCTCTGACAGGAAAAGCTCAAGGCAGAGCACTGAATTTCTCCTTAAAAACACAAAACAAGAGAGAAACAGATTCATTTCCCTTGGGTAACGTCAGGCTGCAGAGTTTCTTTGACTGTATTTACCATGCATGAATGTAAATAACCACGTTCAATGCTGTTCTCACTTGGCAAGAGGTGAGCTAAATAAGACCATGGAAGTCTTAACTTGGGCACTAAAATGCAAATTTCAGCACATCTCTTTTATGATATTTTCACCACCTCATGAGGTTTTCTGCCTCCCCTTTGGGCCTCTGGCAGGTTTTGAGATGTCAGTGTGGAAATAGCACATCATGTATGTTCCCCTGGGGCAGAGACCCACTCCAACCTTTACGCTGCCAAGGGAGATGTTTGGAAATTTATGCTTTCAAGTACTGAAAACTGAAAATAAAATTTGTTATTCCTGGGGCATAAAGCTTAGTTATTTGGTGGCAGTATGTAACTCCAGATTTGGAATAACCTACAGAAAAGTTTAAGTTAGAAAAGACACTAACTGTTCAGTCTCATGGGTGAGAAAAAAGAAAAAAAACTAAAGTCCAAACCAAAAGTGCAGGCAAAGGAGGAGATAATGCATGAACCACTTACAAAGCCATGTGCCTACGATGTCTGATGCTGGACTGCCACAGGGATTTAATTTAGCCAAGTCCGACAAAGAGCAAACATTTACCATGTCAAGTTCTATCCATGCCATTTTTACCAATACAAAAATTAATTACAAGTTGTCAAACTATCCTACATTTCCAGCAGTAAACCCTTCCCCTGCAGTTAATGGCTCAAAGTAAAAGACTGCACATGTTCAACCAGAGATGCTTCCAAGGGACTGACTTCCTACTGGATTATTGCTCCAGAACTCTTCTTCATCTGTGCTTCCAATCCACTGGCATCATGGCCCCAGTGCACAATGCTATTAAAGATAATGGTTTAGAGCATCAATAATGTATTAAAGATGGCCTCCTCAACATGGCTGTGGTGACAGTGTAATAAAATCCATCATTCTCTGAACATTTGCAGACATGCTTCTTAGAGCTAATGATGTGGCACAACTCCATCATCAAGAAATGAGGCAAACAGGAGTTGAAAGCAAAGAGAAAAGCAAAGAGAAAACAAAAAGAAAAGGTTTAAACTGAGCCTAGGAAAAGTACAAAGGATTCTAAAGTGTAGGGCTGCTTAACTCCATACCCAAGCAGGGAGCAGTCTGCTTAACAGGAGATCCAGGTTTGTCACAGTAGACACCCTAACAAGAAGTTTGGCCTCAATCTTCACTTTAAAATCTATTTGGTAGCTTAACAGTATCTAAGGATCTGCATCATAGAGAGCACAGGACTTACCTTCCTAAGCTCCCTAGTTTCACCATTCAAAAATGAACCAGTAAGTTTGAGTCAAATATTTTGGCTTCCTAAATTGTCAATGGACAGGGACAGGAGCCTCCAGAAAGCCACCTATTTCTGAGCCCTGTGAAGGTGGAATTACTTACTGGAATATCAAAATCTCTGATACAAAGAGATTACTCAATATCGCCAGAGAATCATTAATGTGTTATTTTATGACTAATAAACATCCATTTCCCATCTACGCACACTAATTGAAAACCTTAATTGATGTTTCAAAGCCAACAGTTCCTTCACTTTCTGAGTGGAAGTACAGTTCCACACACAAAATGGGCATTCTCCTAGATCTGTTCATTAAACAAAGATTGTGCAGAGTTAACACTCATTCCCACTAAACTACGTGACAGCTTTCCACTTTATCCTCTAGTAATGTTTAATGTCATTTTTATTAAGTCAGTTGACAGAATATTGGCTTCTCTTCACCCTGCTGTCCTTAAGCTCCTCTGTGCTCCAGCTTTGCCTCCCAAAGGCAGCTCTGAGGAGGAGCCTGGAATAATGCCCTTCCCAAAAGGCAGCTCTTCCAGGGAGCAATGTGTGTGTCTGTGTGTGTGTCCTCTTGGCGCACTCTGTGTGTGTGTCTGTGTGTGTGTGTGTGTGTCTGTGTCTGTATGTGTGTTTGTGTGTCTGTGTGTGTGTGTGTCCTCTCCTGGAGCACTGTGTGTGTGTGTGTGTGTGTCTGTGTGTGTGTTTGTGTGTCTGTGTCTGTTTGTGTTTGTCTGTGTGTGTGTCCCCTCCTGGAGCACTGTGTGTGTGTCTGTGTGTCTGTGTGTGTGTTTGTGTGTCTGTGTCTGTTTGTGT
>QVAJ01000127.1:2149123-2165900 GCA_003546035.1 Mixornis gularis
TGTGTGTGTGTCTGTGTCTATGTCTGTGTCTGTGTCTGTGTGTGTGTCTGTGTGTGTGTGTGTGTGAGTGTGTGTCCTCTCCCGGAGCACTCTGTGTGTGTGTGTGTGTGTGTGTGTCTGTGTGTGTCCTCTCCTGGGAGCACTGGGCTCATCAGTCACACAACAGAACCACTGGACTCACAGACATGCCTCCAGGAAGGAATTAGACTGTGGAAATAAGCAGTGGGCATCACCCACACCAAGAGAAAGAAAAATCTTTTTCCTCCTACCAGAGCCCGGAATAACACAAATCAAAGGACTAGCCTAATTCAACCCCAATTCTCACAGAATCCAGCAAGTAATGTCATTTCTGTTTTAATTACTTTTCTCATCTGATTCCAATGTTTTCATTCAAGTAGCAATAAAGAAAACTTTTAAGATCTATCTATTTTCAACAGATGACAAAAGTTGTTCTTCATGAACTTCTATAGTCTGATAATCACCAGGTGCCTCCAATTTTGGCATCACAACAGCAAGCAATTCCATCTTAGAAAGCAACTGAATTCCATCTATTAAGAAAATGGAAACTAAGAAAACCCTACCTTTAGGCCACCTAAAGTTGCAAGTTCTTTGATTTTTTTCATAAAAGGAACTTCATGCAGATATGTACTAGGTGGAGCTAGAAGCAATCAATGGTACAGCTGCATTAAGATACTCAAAAGACCTATTTAAAATTACTAAAGATGTTAATGATTCGTGTCAGCATATCTGAAATGTTCTGTGTCTGGTATTGGTGGAGATTTGACTGACACTAGATGCCTACATATGCAAGAATGAAGAAATGTCAAATATTCCTACAGCGAAAACATTAGTGGAATAAAGAACTGTGGCTGAACAGTCCTTTGCTGATATTAAAAGGAAATGTACGCCTGGTCCACTAATAATTCTTACGTAAGACAGAGATTTCACTGTTCCAAAGAGACCATCTCCTCTTTTTTCCAAGCTGTAGCAGTGCTACAAATTCCTTACACCTTGCACATGACTATTTTAATTGTTAGGGTTTCATGTCAGTATTCCATTCCTAGATCTCAATATTCCAAAAGCAAGGTTGCATACATTTAGTTTTGCACCACAGTAAGGATCTGATAGCACTGTTAAGTGCTTCTCTTTGGTGACTTCACATTTACTCCAGCTAATTTGACTTGGATTTCCGGGGTTGTGTTTAAGCACCAGAAATCACCTTGGACAGACTGTGTGATGAGGGTTAGCACTGCAGCACCTCAGACAGCATTCCCTCTGGAATAAGACACAGGCAAGAGAGAAATACTGTTCTAAAACATTAAAAAATAATAAGCACGGTACCAGAGTTTTCAATTTCCTATCTTTCTTAGGTTCCAAGAATGAGATATGAGATTTCTCTTTAGTTCTTCATTTGTAAAAGCAGACCTGTGAGCTGTGTGATGTTATCCAAGCACCTGATGCTCAGCCTTATGTGACTTACAGTGATAAAAAGAGCCATAAGCTTCAAATACAGTTTGTTCTTCCCGAGAGTTTCAGCTGAAAACTCCTACAATATCAGAGATAACTGCATGATGATGACTTTGTAGCTGCAATGTATCTTTTTTACAGTAGAGTATCAAACAATGTGTTAAAATTCAAGGGTGTATTCAGACCCATCTGAATTTCAAGACAGATCTCACAAAATTTGCCAGCAGAAGGGCACAGAGAAGATGTAGCTCAGCCACTTTTCCCAGACAAATAACAAAATTGCCTTTTCTCTTTTTGTTGTCTGTAACAGCAGGAGTTGTGCTATAAAGCAGGAAAAAAAACCAAAACCCTCTGCCTCTGGACTCCTGGAGAAGCTGAAACTGAGCCAACCCGTGCACAGCCATCGTGATGGAGCTCCCCAGGGACACTCCACACGTGTGTGCTCAGTAAATCCCAGTGCACAGGCTGCTGTCACCTCCAGAAAACATAAAGCAAGGCCATATCCTCATGCTCTAAGTCCACACACTACTTTTAATAGATAAGCACTTAAGGAAGAGTAAGAAACTTGCCAAGGGAGAAAATCTGGAAGAACAGTCAATAAAACCAATATCAAAACTAGCAAACATGACTGGCTTGAATGACTGGAAAGAAACCAAAAAAAAAAAAAAAAATCATTATAGGACCCACTCATGTAAAACAATTAAGTTGGGATGCAGGTGGATCACTGTTTAAAAATGCGGACATTGATTTTGGCTGTGGGTATTGTTCATTCAAATGTTAGTAAAACATGCTAGAACATACAGCATGCTGTGCAGCCACAAGGTCCTTTCCCTCCACTAAAATCCTTATCTGGGATCTCCTAAAGAGCCAGAATAAATACAAACAGATACATTTCCTGAAATAACTCTTATTACAGCTGTACTGCCGAAGCTTTGCAGAGATCAGTCACAAGAGCGCTGCCAAGCAGGAGGCTACCTGGCTGTCAGGTTCTAACTGAATTTTTTTTTAAAATACCTCACTCTTTGAAGGGCTGCAAATCGTATTCAAATTCTCATAGGAAGAGGATTTCTTTGAAAGATTCCTGTTGTTCTGGAGAACCAGAATTAGGGGAAAACTCCTCTCTTTCTGAGGGTTGGTTTTGGTTTTTGTTTTTTTTTTTTTTTCTGGTCTCAGGATAGTATGAAATTGTGACTAAGGAGGAAGTGAGGAAATAAATGTGTTATTTCAAACTTTCAAAGTCAGGTTTGATTTTAATTGTCTCTGTGGATTTAGACAGCAATTTTCATGAGTCAAATTTCATTTAACTTTACTAACAGGGTTAGTATATCACAAGGTATTCCCTTGCAATATCAAGTTGCAAATGAGTCCTTCTATTACTTCCATGTTCTATTTATGGCTGTGTAGTTAAAGCATCTGTGGTGTCCTACATCCAAACAGAGCCCAAATTGCATCTGGCACAACCCAGCAGTTTGTGAAAGAAAGGCAGAATCTATTACCCAAGATCCCAAAGTGATGGGCAAGAATCAGTGTTGTAGCTTTGATGCCTCATATAAAAGTATTTAATCTTCTGAATTTTGCTACTTTGAAAATAAACCAATTGAATCTACCTTCTGTTGTAAAATAAGTATTTCATCACTAAATAACAACTTATAAATGTCTACTGACTTACTGAGAAATTTGTCATAGTCTCCATAATAATCTACTCACAATATTCTGTCTTTCCTCGAGATCGACATCTACTCCCATCTTGTTGCTGTTTCCCTGGGCTGTCAGTTTGTTCAGTCACAAGTCCCTCCAAAACACTTCTCCTTTTGTCCTTTTCCTATCCAGAAACATGCTGCAAGGAAGAAGCAGGAACCTGTAGGAAAAGCCATGTCTCTGTTAAAACAATGCAGCTTTAGACAGCTGAACAACAAACACAATAAAATAAACACCTGTGATATAAATGTGCTGGGTGCCCTTTCATTTTCTGAGCACTGCACGTATGCAGCCATCATAAATGAAGATTAATCCTATAATTTTGGGGATCACCTGAGCCTCCAGTCTGTTCCTGCAGTCTTTCTCTCCAGTTGACTGGAGGACCACCTTGGGTGAAAAACCTCTGTTTATCTCCACAGAAAATGGAAAGCTTGAGAACAGAAAAAATACCCAGTAAGGACGAAGTCAGAAGAAGGAAAGAAGGTGATGATTGTGAGCTCCTCAGGCCACATCATCACCAGGTCCTGTGCCAGGTGGGCTCCATCCCAAGTGTCCCTATCCCAAGGGAATTTTTAAAATACCTCACTCTTTGAAGGGCTGCAAATCGTATTCAAATTCTCATAGGAAGAGGATTTCTTTGAAAGATTCCTGTTGTTCTGAAGAACCAGAATTAGGGAAGAACTCCTCTCTTACTGAGGTTTTTTTTTTTTTGGTTTTTTTTCTGGTCTCAGTAAGTCAGTAGACACACCCAGAGCTTTCCACAAGGAGAGAAACCCTGCCTGCAAGCAGCCACCACACATTCTTCAGTGAGCAGAAAGAAAAATATCTGCAGCTTCTCACTGGCAGTGACTTTCAGCTTGGCCTGGTCTGATCCTACACCCTTGGAGAGGAGCTGCAGCAGCTTGGCACTGTCTGCTGGCACTGCCCTGTGCATTGATAGGGATTCTTTTCAGCAGGTGGAATTGTAAGTGAATGTTGAGAGGAGAGGGAGAAAATCCTCAGGGTTTTTTTTTTTTTTTTTTAGAAGCTTGGGAAGCTCCAAGAATCTGGTTAATTTTGAGAGGAATAAAAACTTGTCCTTTGATACATTCTGCATGAGGCCAGTGTGTTATGAGCCCCATGAAGGTGCATCAAGCTCTGCTGGTTGACCAGCAACCTCCCAGAAATGGCTTAAAAATAATTAGTGAGATGGCTTGATTGGAGGTGTTTTGTAAAAGCGAAAAGGTTTTAATTGAAGAAGAAAATAACAAAGTGTACAAAACAAAAGAATAAAAGCTGTGCACAGTGCAGACATATCCCTCACACCTGCTAAGACACCCTGAAAACCCCTCAGAAACTCTGTGCTCTCTGTCAAGTATTTAATGATTTCGGAGGGACTTCTGGCTTGCTGCCCAATAGAAAATAGTTACATTCCTTGAGGAACAGCTCAGGGGTCCAACTGGTGTCTTTGTCCAGGCACTGGGCCAATTACAGTGAGAAAAGCATGGAAGTTTCTGGGTTTTCTTCCTTAAAGGTTCCGGGGGTGAGGCTCAAACTCTTTTCCTAATACGGAAACACCTGCTCGAGTGTGGGGGCACACTGCAAAAGTCCTTCAAGGTTATTTTTATGAAATCTAAGGGGAAAATACAATAAAAGTGCCTGGTGATAAGAAAAATGTTGGTTCAGTTCTGCAAGACACAGAACTCATCCCATTTTACCTCGGGCAAAGGAATTTTAGGGAGATAAGGGCCAGTAATGGGAATGATTCTCAGCTCATCATAGTGTGACCACGCCTAGGGGTGCTTGTTTGTTTCAGGAATGTCTTAGTCTTAGGATGTTATGATTCTTCTAAAACTGTAGATTTTTTTTCCACAATTGCTGCCAGCCTGATTGCTTCCCCTGTCCCTGGTTTGTGAGGTCATTTCTGTTAATGCAGGCTTCTCATTTACAAGGCCAGTGCTATACCTGGGGACATTAAATATGCCAATCAAACAGAAAAACTGCCTGGAAAATGCCAGTGAATTTTAAATGAGATTCCTTCCCTTTGCTTGAGTAGCATTTTCTGATCAACCTTTTCCACAAGAACACACAGGGCTGTGCATCATCACAATAAGTGTATCAGAAAAAGAGCACATGGTGAGCACAGGAACACACTGGACGCTCTCTGGAATAATACAGCAAAGCAGATTTTGTTTTTTTCCTCCACTCACAAAGACAACATTTCTGACAAAATGATATTAAAATAAAAATGTTGTGGGGCTTTCACGTCAGGGATGACTACGGTGCTGAAAGACAACAATTGGTAATTGGGGGAGCTCTGATGAGGGAAACCATGAAGGAAATCTGACATAAAATTCGAAAGCGGGATGTTTATTTGTTACAATTTTTCTTCCCAAACAATCACAGGTTTTCAAAAAGCTGCTTTTGAAAAGCCCTGTACAGATAGCTGCTTAGTGATTAAAAACAAACCTATTCCCTATTTCCTGATGGACAGAGCTTCTCCAGCCCCCCACTGAGCCCTTCTGCCTTGGGCACTTTCCAAACCCACTGACTGATTTCTCTTGGTGACAGACACTTTCACCCCACATTCGAGTGGTTCTGGACTTTCTACTCAAGACTCATCTTTCAATCTGAAAGAGCCAATGAACCCAAACTCCTTCTTCCACCGGTAATTGCTGCTGACTGGAGCTTGCTGTGAACCACTCCTTTCCCTCTGGGCCATTTGTCTTCACTTCCTCAGGGTGAAATTAACTGATAAGCAATTTCAGGACTTGCTCACTGTGAAATCTCTCAAAGTTATCATAATGTAGGTCTAAATTCCACTTGGGTTTTCTCCTTAGCTGCCCAAACCAGCAATTTCAGACACACAAGAATCAGAGTTACCTCTGATCCACGGGGAGAAAGTCAGTGGGGGCTCACTATCTCCACATTTCGTGATTGCTTATATTCAACATGAAGCTGTTTTCGGTGGGAAACAAAATGATTTAGTGTTTCAAAAGGCAAGAACTTGCCTGGAGAGAATTTGTCTCTTCCTCCTTCCGTTTGTGTTACCATATGATCCTCACTCATTTGCCTTCCCGGGCAGTTTTCCATGTGCAGCATGCAGAACTTTAAGCATTATAAAATCCTGAAAACTATTTCAGAATTTTGTACATTTCTAAATATTTCGATCTATATTACATGTAAGATCCATAGCAAAAGCCCTCTTTCCTCACCTGGAGCCTGCACTTGCCCAGATGAACATGCTGCAATCACGTAGCTGCTCTTTGAGGTTTGAAATGTTTGAATTTTCATCCCTTTGACATGGAGGTTATATACTTCCCTTATAGTGCAAAAGTAATTGTTTCACTATTGGCCCATACTCTCTATTTTGCTCCTTCCCTCCAAATTTTCATTTCTCCACTACTTGCAAAGCTTCTGTGCCCTTGTAAACTGGCATTTGCATTCAAGTAATATAGGGTAGGTTCAATAAAATATTTTAGACAGCATTAGGAGTTAGGTAATATTTTTTTCCCTAAAAAAATCAAAAATCATCTCTTCCTCAAAGGGCAATTTCACATTTTTTAAAAAAGATTTTTCTCTGCAAGAGGAGCCAAGAACTTGACTGTGCTGCAGAGCCTTTTGTTATTACTTTATAACAGGTTGTTTGGATTTCCAAGCACCTTTTTAGTTTGTTAATAGCTGTTTGGGTATAGGGCTTTATTGATTTATAAAGTCACAGCCATTTTTCCTGTCTCTGATGTTTACAACAGCAAGGTGGAAAACAATGCTGGCTTTGCAGAAACAGCACAAGTTTAGAGCAGCTGAGGTAAGATATTATTTTCTGGGAAGGGACAAGGGAAAAGAAGGAAACCTGTTTCAGGGAAAAAACAACTGCACAGGTTAGGGAACGCATGAGAATGATTCAGTCAATATTTATCTCAGATCAATAAAACTTGATGTTCATTTCGGTGAAATCGATATCTGCTTGATTTAAGTATTGTTGTTCCTTGGCTCCATCTACTTCTCCCTGTTTCCAAGATCTCAGTGCTTGAGATTTCAAACTTGATCATCCAACACGATCTTTGCATTTCCAGAATTTTCGTCATGGGCTCAAAACAAAACAAAAAACAAAATAGAAGTTATTCCCTTCACTGAGCACTGGAGACAAATAGATTTTTTTCCATAAATCTCAATCTTTATCTAAGCCAGGGGAAAAGTAAGGGGGCCTGATAAAGAAGTTGTACAGCCAAAAGTAGGGGCAGGAGGATTAGCAAAGGTGTTGGCATCCTTGCTCACATCTCACAGGTGCTGAAAAAATGTGTTTTATCTATTAATGTTCTTCCTAATAACTGGCTTCTTGTGGGGGAGACTGTCCTTATCAGATTGCTTTTATAAGGTGGCAGAGTGTTGTCAAAGGTATCTGCACCCAGACTGAATCCTAAAGATCCTGATCTCCATCACTATTAACAATCCAGCATCGAGCACTGGAAATTCTGGCTGCTTTTTCAGGTCATGATTTCTGCACTGTGCTGCAAGGAAATTTCAGCTGAATCCTTAAAGGACTCTGCAGCAGCACAGCACTTGGCAAGCACGTGGAGATTATTCCTTCTGCTGGAGCAGGTGCTTCCCTTGTTCTCACTAGCTCTTCAGGCACAGGGCTGCGTCCCTCCTCCTGCTTATGGCATTTTTATTTTATTTACTTTGATTTTGGTTGGTAATTTCTTGTTTTGTTTTGCTTTTTGTTTGTTGGGGAGTTGATTGTTTGTTTGTTTGTTTGTTTGTTTGTTGGGGGTGTTTGTTTTTTGTTCTTTCTTCCTGCAATGGTCTCTAAACAATCCAAAGCTATAGCTAGTAAAAGCATACCAAGGCAAACAGAACACTCCAAGAAGGACGTGTCTGTCCAGACCCCTTCCTGCAAGGAGTGTTTGAGCCAGGGGACAGTGCAAAAGACACCTGTGTGTGGTGAGAGCAGGTGAATGATCTCCTCTGTCTGGTGGCTGAGCTTAAGAAGGAAGTAGAAAGACTAAGGAGTATTAGGGAAAGTGAAAGGGAAATAGACTGATGGAGTTTCACCCTTCCATCCCTGAGAGAAACCCACCAGGCATCAGAGGATTCTCATGCCTCCCACTGTCAGGCAGAAGGAGGACACCTGGTCATGAAGGGGAGTGGAAATGGGCCCCTTCTTGGGGAGGTAATAAGAATTCCTCCCAGCCCCCATCACCTGCCCAGGTGCCACTTCAGACTAGGTATGAGACCTTGGATCTAGAGAGTCAGTACAATGACACTGAAGAAAATATTCTGCCTGGACACCCTCCCAATTACAATTCATCTGTCACATGGATCACCAGCTCTAACATTAAAAACAAAAGAAGGGTAGTCCTAGGGGGTGACTCCCTTCTGAGGAGAACAGAAGCCCCCAAATGTCTCCCAGACCCATCCCACGGGGAGGTCTGCTGCCTCCCTGGGGCCTGGGTGTGGGGAATCACTGAGAGATTTCCAGGGCTGATTCAGCTCTTTGATTATTGCCCACTGCTGATACTCCAGGCTGGCAGTGACAAGATTTAAAAGAAGAGCACCAGGGCAATTAAAAGGGACTTCAGGGCTCTGGGTCAAGGACACAGATGGTGTTCTGCTCAGTCCTTTCAGTGACAGAGACAAATGATGAAAGGAATAGGAGAGCCCACATTATCAACAAGTGGCTCAAGGGTTGGGGTCATCAGCAGATGGACCCAGGGTGATGAGGGAGCTGGCAGAGGAGCTTGTGAAGCCGCTCTCCATCATTTCCCAGCAGTCCTGGCTGACTGGTGAGGTTCCAGATGACTGGAAGCTGGCCAATGTAACATCCACTCACAAAAAGGGTGGGAAGGAGGATCTGGGAAACTACAGGCCAGTTAGCCTGACCTCAGTACCTGACAAGGTTTTGGAGCAGATTATCTTGAGTGCCATCACACAGCACTTACAGCATGGCCAGGGTGTCAGACCCAGCCAGCACGGGTTTAGGAGGGGTAGGTCCTGTTGGACCAACCTGGTCTCCCTTTATGACAAAGTGACCTGCCTGGTGGATGCAGGACAGGCTGTGGATGTTGTGTATTTGGACTGGAGCAAGGCCTTTGACAGTGTCTCCCACAGCACACTCCTGGAAAAGCTGSCAGCCCACGGCTTGGACAGGAGCACTCTTTGCTGGGKTCAGAACTGGCTGCATGGCCGGGCCCAGAGAGTGGTGGGGAACGGTGCTGCATCCAGCTGGGGACAGTGACCAGTGCTGTTCCTCAGGGCTCTGTGCTGGGGCCAGCTCTGTTCAATRTTTTCATTGAGGACATGGATGAGGGGATTGAGTCTTTCATCAGTAAATTTGCAGACGACACTAAGGTGAGAGCGTGTGTCGATCTGTTGGAAGGGAGCAGGACTCTGCAGAGAGACCTGGAATGGTTGGATGGATGGGCAGAGTCCCACAGGATGAAGTTTAATAAGTCCAAGTGCCAGGTCCAGCCCTTTGGCCATAACAACCCCGTCAAGTGCTACAGGCTGAGGCCGGAGTTGCTGGACAGTGCCAAGGCAGAAAGGGACCTGGGGGCACTGGTGACAGCCATGGACATGAGCCAGCAGAGTGCCCTGGTGGCCAAGAAGGCCAAGGGCACCTGGCCTGGATCAGGGATGGTGTGGCCAGCAGGAGCAGGGAGGTCATTCTTCCCCTGTCCTCGGCCCTGGTGAGGGCACACCTGGAGTGCTGTGTCCAGTTCTGGGCCCTCAGTTTAGGAAGGATGTTGAGACACTTGAGCACATCCAGAGGGGGCAACGAGGCTGATGAGGGGCTGGGAACACAAACCCTGTGAGGAACGACTGACAGAGCTGGGGTTGTTTAGCCTGGAGAAAAGGAGACTCAGGGGTGACCTTATCACTCTATACAAATCCATGAAAGGAGGCTGTGGTCAGGTGGGGGTTGGTCTCTTCTCCCAGGCAATGACAGAATGAGAGGACACAGTCCTAAGCTGTGCCAGGGGACATTTAGGTTAAATATTAGAGGTAAATTCTTCACAGAAGGAGTGATTGTGCACTGGAATCGTCTGCCCAGGGAGGTGGTGGTGTCACTGTTCCTGGATGTGTTTAAAGAAACACTTGATGAAGCACTCAGTGCCATGGTTTGGCTGAAAAAGTTATGTAAAGTCATAGCTTGAACTAGATGATTTTAAAGGTCTTTTCCAACCTAGCGCATTCTACAATTCTGTGAATTTGAGCATCAATTACCAACACTTGATAAACCAATTCCTCATTTCTCCTTTCCTCCACAGCTGGGCCTGGGGGTTTTGCTAACCCCTCACACCAGAAAGCTCATTTCATCCTTTAACCTTCATGTCTTCTTTTCCTTTGCACAAAATTGCAGGAAACTATTTTCAGGTTTGCTAAACCCAAGGATGTTTTGGCTGCCAAGCTGCGTCAAGAGAAAAGAAAGAAAGTGCTTTCATTTGGTCTTATCACAGAACTGATAATAACATTATTGTACATGCAAAGAACTCCAGGCTTGTTTATCTGCAACAACAGAATGACACATGCAAATAGATATATGAAAGGCCCAAATATCTCAAGCTCTGATAGTTCAGTCAAGAATATTATATCCCAAAAATGCAAACAGAATTATTTACTCACATCAACTGTACTAATGCCTCTTGGTAATTTTCTGTTTTCCTATAACAAGCCTTGCCAGGTTCACTCTTTGGTTTTTGGGGAAATAATCTGAGAAAGACAGACTTGCTTTCTAAATAATTTTTCAGCCTTGATAATGAAAAGCCTCATACCACCTAGAATTATTTATTATTTGTTGTGTTCTGAATCTTGTACACAATTAAATTTTGAATCTAATTCAAACCCTAAAATATTTTATCATCAAATCCATTGCCAAAATAAAAGTTAGAACTAACGTGTCTGGTATCCAAATCGTGGCCCAAAAGAGTGGCACCTGTGGGGTGTTGCAGAAATGTACTGTCTTTTAACCAAAGGTTTGCTTTGCTTTCAAGTTCCTGATTTCATCCACATTTCCTGCCCTGCCCATTTTTATTTCCCATTTCCATTTGGCAATACCTCCTCCCCCCACAGTAAGTTATGTGTGTGCTACCAACCCTAAGCTTTTAGAGCATTCTGGTAACAGATTATAATTCAGAACTTTACCCTGTAGCAGATCAGGTCATTGCTCACGTGCCAGAATAAATAACAACCTGTTGAGAACTCAATTGCATCTGGATTTTTCATGTGGATATTTCACATCTCCATTTACATTCTCATTACCTTTTCTGTTGTGAGCCCTTGCACCAGCCATCCTGGGAATGGATTTGGATAAAATATACTCAGATAATTAGGAGATCCCTGGAGCAGTGAGGTTATGTTAAAATAATCATTACAGAAAAGTACATTTGCAATTTTAAGTGGCATGGAAATAAAGCTTATAACCCAAACTTTAATCTTTTGCTGACCAGTATTACCCATTCAGCCCTGCCCCAAACTCCACCATTTGTGCTTTTCAAGGACACCACCAGACCCTAATGGGGGGCAATGTTCTGTGCTGGGGCTGTGGCCCCACACACTCCCAGCTCTTCCCAACAGGACATCCCCAGCCCCACAGCATCCTCCCTTTGGGGGATACATCAGGAAAGGAGTGTCCCAGAACAGACAAGACCAACACTGTGAGAAAAAAAACCCTGTCCCAGAGTATGGAAAACACCCTCCCTGCCCCATGGTGAAAACACACAAAGAGGAGATGACTCATTCCAGCAGACTGAAGCTGCCTCAGGAGGGGCACAGGTGCCTCCCCAGCCTCAGCACATGAGTGGTCTGTGCCCTTTGGATTCCTGAGACACCCACATAAGGCTGGAATTCGTGACACAGGCACCCCAGGAATAACACCAGACTTTACCCATCATCACTCCCTTAAGGTGTGATTCATCCACGTGGGAGGACTGCTTACCCCTGCCAGGAGAGATGACAAGTTCCTGAACAAGTTCCTGAACAGCTCAGTGCCTGGAACAGTAGTCCTGGTCCTCTCTGGGAGCAGAAGAGGCAATGTAGCCTTCCCCAGAGGTTGGGGATGATGACCAGCATGCTTGGAAGTTTCTCTCCAAGCAAGAGAGTCCAGTTTATGGTGATCCCAGATGGACACAAGAGTGCATTAAATGAGAGGAGCCTCTCCCTGGCCAAGGGCAGTGGCCTGGCTCCTCCAGTACCTCCAGAGAGGGACAAACCCCCTCTCCAGCTAGGCTGCATAAATCACTGCCTGGGTGGGCCTGACCCTCTTTTCCATCTCTAAAGGAAGCCAATAGAACAACCTTGGCACTAGAGGCTTGACTTTTAGTTAGCTCCTGTGAGGTGAGCCAAATCTGGGGCAGACTGTCCAAATGGCAAGCAATTCATTTTTCATGCACCAAGAAGGTGATGCCAGAGTTGCAAAGCATGAGATTTACATAGCACAGAGCTGGACTGCTGCCAGGACAATGTTTGATCTCATTTTGCTCTGACTCCCTTTTCTCATTTTATTCTTCTGCCTTTCACTCACATCCTTCCTAGTAGAACCACTCAATTGGATGATTGGCAGAGTATGGCTCCACAGGACACGATGAGAAGGTATCAGCTTTGCTGCCAAAAAGGATGTCCCCTCCTTCCCAGTCTCTCCTTCTGCCTGCTTGCTGCTGCTGCTGCCTTCTGTTGGCTCTGGCTCAGAGCAAAGCCCTGCCTGGATGCACTAACACGATGGAAAACAGCAATCAGGCAAAAGAGGAATAAAAACTGCAAATAACTTCCTGGTGTGTCATTGAACTGGCTCATGGCAGGGTGAAGGGGGACTAGGGCCAGTGCAAAGCAGGGGACAATAGCCAGGGGGAAGAGGGAGGCACAGGGCAGGACACAACTCCCCTCTGTCCCTGGGAATGAGCCTTCAGGTGAGCTCTGCTGCCTTTGCTGTCACCAGCCCAAACTGCCCAACCAGGCAGCCCCTAATTAGCAGCCTGGCTGATCACTGTGTAGTTAATTGGTCTGGCAGGGAAGAAGGCCAAGAGCAGCAATGTCCTGGCTGTACCAGGCCAGGAGTCTGTCACTGTGGGAGCCGAGGCTCACAGCCCTGCTCCTGCCATGCAAAAAAGCTCCTAAAAAATTCCCAGCCAGCGCTTCCCCATCACTCTGCTCACAGCTCCTTCTGCACAGGAATGTGTCATTAAACCCTCAGACAAGAGGGACTCGAGCCTTGGCTTAAGGTGACCTGGGAAATTTTAAGAGGTCAGAAACTGAGTTCAGCTGCTTTGGGTACTAGAGCAGCAGCTCAGTGAAAAATATCTTTTCTCTTCAGAGGGCTGTTGTGAGCAACTCTGTGTCCACGTTTCTTTCAGCGTGGGATTGGGCTTTCTTCAGGAAACATGAATAGATATGGCACTGAACTGACACAACCCAAAAGTATTCCGTAGATTTCTCATGTAATTATTTTCCTTTCCTTAACTTTCTATTCTTTTCTCCCCTGCAATATTTGTGAACACTTTCGTTTTCCCTCACTCAAGTAATGATCCCTTTTACTTTTAGTGTTCTTTTTATTTCTCCCTGCTGAACATGAGGAGGTTTGTAGCTATATGCTACAACACTATTTGTTAACAACAAGCTATCCCTCATCAATTACTTTGCTGGGATTTTATTACCTTGTCGTTGTTTTATCTCCAACAATCTGCTGCAGTTTTTTGGCTGGAAAGAGAAGAAACAAAACTACAGCTATGCCCTGGAACTCCAGCTACAGAAATGCAGAGCTATTCCCCACCAACACACTGCCATTTCTTCCCACAGCACTTCACCTCCAGTCACCATTCGAGGACATCACTGGGAGAGCATTAGCAGGCAAATTTAAGCCCTGGAGACTGAGATATGCTATTTTAGGTTGAATTATTTTGAGTAACACTTGCCAAGGGCACTGAAGAGCATGTCAGCTTAATTATGAAGGACAGGTCATTGATATAACTCGTAACAAATAAATCAGGGAAGAGAGCATAGCATTCAGAAGAGCAGTATTTATCACCTCCCAAAAACACACCATTATTTAGTACAATGACAACATGAATTTTGGAAGGCCACTGAGGACATCCCATCCTTGTGTTTCTATCACTCACTGTCTCAATCATTCCTCCTGCTAGTCCCTCTTCTCTCCTGTGCAGGGGTAACCAGTTTTGCACCACATAACACCCTGAGCACCAGCATCCATTCTCCAGAACAGTCTTTTGGGATGCACTGACCTGAGTGCTTATCCTCACCACTTCTGGAAGTTCAGACACAGGGAGAAACTTTACCACAGCAAAATTCGGGGATTATATTCCTGAAGTCCCCTCCATTGTCCTGTGTCTTATTGTTAGGACAGCAGCCCATTTGCTGGGTGGCCTGAGGCTAAACCCACTTCCAAAGCCTACTCCTGGCTCCAAGAAACCATCTAATCCCTCAGCTGTATTCCCCTGTCTGTCCTTACAACCATTTCCCCCTCTAGCACCTCCATCCCACTGCAGATGCCTTCATCAAACCCCCACTTAAAGGCAATAAGCATAAACATGTGACCTTCAACAGAAATCTCCTAGAAACATGTTAAATATTGTGAATATCCCTCAGTGAAAGCAAAAAGTGAAAGCAACGAAAATTCTCTGGTTTCAGCACTCTGATTGTACAGAGCAGCCTGCCTTCAGTGTGTGTCAGTGCTGACACTGCTCACTGAACTGCTGGGGGCTGCCAGCTCCATCTAGTAAATTTGCCTTAATCCCACTTCCACTGAAGTCCCCTGCCCCAAACACAGCTGAGCTGCTCCTTCAAATTCTTCCGGCAACTAGGCTGGAAAACACTTCAGTCAGGGGAGGAATTCCCTTTGAATTTATAAATTCAATGACCATTTCCATCTTCAAAAGAGGAAAACACTGGAAGTACATGGATGAGATGCAAGCGAGCCAGGTACAGTGCAGGACAATTCAAACATGAGCACACTGCAATAAATCCCTGCTCAGCAGGGCTGTGTTCAGTGAGGGACCCCCCAAAAGGTGGCTGTGATGCTGTCATGGCATCATGTAGAGGATAAAGGGTAAAAAAGGCAAAGCTTTGTCCACATTTCAGATGGGGTATATACCTGAAAGCTGCAGCCTGATGACATGGCACTGACTCTGTCTTCTTTTACACAGGTACCTCTGATAGTTCTCAAATGAAGCTGCTCCTGCTTCTGACCCAGAGAGGAAACAAATATCTTCAATGAAGATTTTGTTGCTGTTTTCAAAGGTCAGCAAGAAAACCCTTTCTGGAATACCTGAGATACCATTTACATTTCCCAGAAAAACCTGTCCTAGCTGGAACAGGAAAAGAAGCCAGTTCTGCTGAAAGCTCTGGGGTTAATTGAAAATGCTGGTTGTCCTACAGCCATTGAGCCACAGATGTCAAGGCCCACATCTGCAGCCTTCTCAGGGAAAAGGGGGCTCTTATGAAAGAATTTAATATTGAAATCTATAATTACATGCTTATTTAGAATCGAATTACCAAAGGCTCAGCCTCCTTTTGAAAGGTGGAGGCTTCTCATTGAAAGAGATAACCATGTGTTTCCCTACACTTTTGATGTTGAAAACCATTCCAGAAAAATTCCAGGCAAAACTGAAAGTACAGCACTATGAAATTGCCCTCAAAGAAGCATTTATACAGCTGCATATTTTATTCTGACCATTTCGCTTCCTGAAATTCACAGGAATTGTTCCCTGTCATATGAGATTTTCAGAATGTTCACTGAAGATTCCACCAGTCTGGAAGCCTCACTTGCCTGCCGGGAGTTCTGAAAATCAAGAGGCAGCGATGAATTAATTCCCTTTATGGTGCCCTTGCTTAATTGCATTCTGCAGGTGCCCCTAAATTAAATAAAGCAAGGAGGCCAAAGCAAATGTGAACAAGTGAACAAAGAGGTCTGTAAGCTCTGCAGGGTTTGGAAAACTCCTTTTAAAGTTACGATTTTCCATTTAGTGCCAGGCTGGAGTTATGGCTCTTTGCACCCTTGTGTCACATTCAAATGTGTGTGATCTGTGTTAAGAGAGACCCAGAGGGGTTGGGTTGCTCAGTTCTACCTAGAGCCCAGTGCAGCCCCGGGAGGCCCCTCAAGAGGCAGTTCAGCTCCCCCAGCAGTGCTCAGAGTGCCAGCAGCAGGGATTTTTATATCTGGCTGTAATCAATACCTCTGCTGTAGTTATCATGAGCTTTGGTTTGACATGGTGCCACTGCCACAACCCCTCATTAACTCCTGGGCTGGGATAGTCTCAGGTTTGTCTCTGTCCTGATACCTTGCCGAGATTCAAGGTTGTTAAAAGTCCCGGCCCTCTAAAAGCCCTGACCCGTGTCGCAGAAAGAAATGGAGTCCTTCAAGGCCTTGTTCTCAGTTCTCGTGTGTTGTTTATTATCAGGTATCTCACAATTTGCTCTGCACCCAGCCGAGGTCCGGACAGTGGCTGGGACACGACGGGACTGCGACTGATGGGGCATTGTTTGGTTCTTATACAGATAATTACGTGCCCACTATTTACTATTTTGTACCAATGTGTGATATCTATACTACAAGGGTCATTTCTACCCTAATCCAATAGCCTAGAACTACTTTGTGTGATCCCCACCCCAGAGGATGGAGGAC
>QVAJ01000127.1:2166015-2183156 GCA_003546035.1 Mixornis gularis
TCTCTCAGTGTTGGAAGCTTCTCCCATGGACTAAAATCAAACTCGGTGTCTCTCTGGGCTCTGTGCCAAGGTCTCCAACCCCCCTGGACTGGCTCCACACCCCCTGTCCAGGGTCCGGACTTCCTTTCTCAGGTCCCAGGTCATCCAAAGGGATGCCCTGGACTCCAACAGGATAGGAGCCAAGTCACCTGAAGCACAGAGAAAGCTGACTCAGTCCCCTCCAGCACAGGGACACGGGCTGGCACAGAGCTGGCTTTGTGCCAGGCAGCACCAGGCCCTTGGCAGGATGAACGCTCTGGAGCAAGGAGTTCCCACGAGTGCTGCCTGGGAAACGCCAGGGGAGCTGGAGGGCTCCATACTCAGCTTTAGGCAGTGGGTGAAGGAGGAATTTACTCCACCCCACAGCATTCCCATTTGCTGCCAGGCCCCTCCACAGGCTGAATGCCTGAGGCATGCTGGCTGCTCCAACTACAATATTTGGTTTATGCAGTAATGGCAAAGCAGGAACAAGAGAAGTGCTACAAAAGCAGAAAAAGGAATCAATTTAAATTTATTTTCTCTCCAAACTGAAGCAGGTACCTGGAAAAATGTTATCAGTCCCCTAGCTTCAGATATTTGGGGCTGGTTGTCTCTAAAGAACATCTCTTACCAGACTCAAAAACTGGTGAAGAACTCAGAGGGATAACCAATGTACAGCCCAAAGGCTCAGGTGTGCCCCAAAGCAAAAGGGGCACATTCACACAGAGGGGAAAATTTAAACCAGGACATATTTATCTAAATGCATCCCCAAAGACTCAAAAGTTTCTCATGGGGATAGATCCCTCCTTCCCATTCCCTGGCTGAGTGTTTGACCACTAAACCCATCCATTTTTTTTTTTTAGGTCAGGCTGGGTGACAACATCTTGCTGCCCACAGAGAAGCTCCCCTACAAAGGTGGAAATTCCTGATTTCAGGCCTTTCCCATCTGGTCTTCAGCTGCAGCTCCACACACACGAGTTCAGTGGCAGCCCTGAAACAGATGCAGCTCTGCTGCTGCCAAACAGGAAAATCTTCCCTCACTGCTCACCCACTTCTCTGTGACAGCTAAGAACTTTCTTAAGACATAAGTTGTACTCTGTGTGATGAACTGAAAGACGTTTGACTACATGGATAGAATCCCGTAGCAAGAACTGATCAGAGATAAGGTACTGAAATGAACAATTTCCTTTCATAGGTTACTTTTTCCTTATCTGCAATTATTCCATATAGGCAAATACACTCCTCAGATGTGGCTCCATCCCACTGGCTCAGGACCTGCATGCAAACAGTGCAATGTGCACGACTGCTTTTTAAAACTACTCTCCATAAAAATAACTTCTGTGTGCTTACCCATTTCCCTTTGTTCCCTGGGTAGGCTGATAGCTCTTACTGAGTGTTAACATCCATAATGCTGATAATGAGTTTGTCTAAATCTATGATAATAGCTGTGGAAGTACCAGCAGTGCCATCAGCAGCGATTCATTGTTTGCAAGGAAATTTAAGGCACCTCTGGCACGTCCCTGCTTGGAGCAAACATGGAAATCAGCAGTTTTCACTTAGATCAGTGTAGAAAATAGATGTCAAAATGTGCTGTCATGTTGCTTTGCTGGCTCAAACAAAACTGTATTTCATTTCTCTTAAATTTCAACTGTCAAGGATCATAAATTCTTTCCAAATGTAGGATTTTTGCTTTGCTTTCTTAAATAGTAATTTCAGTTCATTTCCACCTTGGCCACCATGAATCTTGATCTTTCTTACATTGGCACAAGCCCCAGTCAAAAATGACACATTCTCACCCTCTAGGAGAATAAAAAAAGAACAGTCCCTGACTCTCAGGAGATTGTCAAGGAAATGTATTTATCCCCTTTTATTCAGAAGTCTCAGGACTATTATCTGGTCACTTCCTCAAGCCCCAGAGCCAGCAACAGGTGACCCAGGACCAGTTTTAGCTCAACCAGCAGATTCACAGCTGGGAAAACAGGTTTCACACACAGACTAATCAAATTCCCATGAAAGCCAGTCTCTAACCATGAATGAGGGCTGTCACCTTGCTCTGGAATCCAGACTTTGGGAAGGTTCTCTAATTTGAAAAGTTCATATATTTAAAGGCTAATGAGCAGAGATCTGAAAACCAAAATTTGTATACTGCAGGAAATTAAATGATGAAAGTTTGTTTTGTCTTGGTAAAAAGAACAATTCTGATTTTCATTAAATGAAACAAAATAATTTGTAGGTAATTATTTTGACAACCATCACAGCTAAATAAAAAGGCAAAATTATTTCCTTCAGTCTCAAAATGCCCTAATAATAGACCACAAAAAGCATCAGTGTGAGAAGTGTTTCTATGCAATGTTTTAATTCAAATTAATTGCTATTTTGGACCGAAGAGACATTTTTGATTAACTTATTCCTCACATCACAAAAGCCTATAACTATTTTTTCATTAAATGCTGATAAAATGTTGAAGATCAGTTTACATCCTAGAACAATTAAGGGTTTCTATAAAAATTATATTTAAGGTAGCACTTTTGCTCAATGACATAACTTACTTGCACTTGGATTGAGAAAGGAACAAGAAAATTGCAGACAAAAGGATTCTTGGTGGGGTTTTGCCTACGAGTCCCCCCTTTCCATTAATTAGAACAACTTTTGAATAGTTTTAAAAACAGTTATTTTGTTTAAAAGAATTTCTGAATCAAAACATGAGATGAATTTTGGGAGCTCATGGGGCACCCAGGTCCAGGCTCCTCAGCAGGGGAAGGACATGGAGCTCTTGGAGCAAGCCCAGAGGAGGTCTTGGAGCTGCTCCAGGGCTGGAGCCCCTCTCCTCTGGAGCCAGGCTGGGAGAGCTGGGGGTGCTCACCTGGAGAGGAGAAGGCTCCAGGGAGAGCTCAGAGCCCCTGCCAGGGCCTAAAGGGGCTCCAGGAGAGCTGGAGAGGGACTGGGGACAAGGGATGGAGGGACAGGACACAGGGAATGGCTTCCCACTGCCAGAGGGCAGGGCTGGATGGGATCTGGGGCAGGAATTGTTCCCTGGGAGGGTGGGCAGGCCCTGGCACAGGGTGCCCAGAGCAGCTGTGGGCTTGCTTGCTCCAAAACAGCCTCATTCCAAGTTACATTAAAACCATCATTTAATCTACATGTTTTCACACAAGGCCCAGATCTGCTAAAGAGACATGCTTGTAAAGTTTTGTCCATGCTGAAATTCTGATTATTTCAGAATCATCTAAAATCTTTATCTTACTAGACATTCCATGTGGGTCACTCAGCATCAGACGGATTCTGCTAGTCAGTCTTCCCAAGGAACCTGATGGTGAAGTTCAATCTAGATTTTCTTACAATTTGGGTTTCCTGGATCATTTGCAGTAATGATTTTGCTTCTGTTATTTTTAATTATTGTAAACTGTCTTTTCTTTACTCGGGTGTTTTTATGTTATGACAGTTGTGGGAAGGTACATGCCCTGAAGTATGTCACATGGAAAAGAAGAATCTTATTATCCAGTGCCATCATACAGCTAAGAACATGCTGACTTTGTAAATCATGGAAGGAAACTGAGCACTGTATACACATCTGCACTTCATATTCTTTGGAACAGGGCAGGACATCTCCAGGGATATTAAAGAAACCTCTAAAACAGGAACCAAAAATCCTGGCGGCTCAGAGCTCTTCACCCAGTAACAATCACAGCTCCAGTTCCCCTGGAATCCTGGACTACCACCTACACATACTTTCATGATACTTCTAAAATTCCATCCTGCCACTTCTAAGCAGCCATGTCATCAGAAAAAGCACAGAGAAGAAAAAAAAAGGGTTAAAACCTTTGTGAGCTCTGTGTTGAGAATACACTGCAGCAACCTCCCCATCAGTCCTAGAAGATGCAGAACATTAAAGGAAGCTGTGGTTTATAGTCACAGAGTCACCAGATCTTCTGAGTTGGAAGGGCCCCACAAGGGTCATCAAGTCCAACTCTTAAATAAATGGCTTGTGCAAGGATCCAACCCATGGCCTTGGTGTTATCAGCACCATGCTCTGACCACCTGAGCTCATCCCAGACTTATTTCCACTGCTGGGCCAAATTCCAACTACTTCTGGAAGTACAGAAATAGCAGTAAAGCTAGCTAGGAAATATATCTCATGAAAGTTTTTTGCTGCTTTTCTTCAGTTTCCCTAAGAAAGGCCAATGAGGAATTGTAAACTGAGCGTACTTGGACTCCTGCACATGTTCAGTGCCACACTTCCCATGCACTCCTGGGCAGTGCTCACCTGAACACTGTTTTTTGTTCATAGGTTTCCTGGGAATCTAAGGAAGGAACAATTATTCTTGTGAAGAACAGCTAGATTTTAGTGTAAAGCAAATTTGTGCTCAAACAGTGCAGATGCAAGGAACACCCTGTATCCAGAAAAAAAACCCGACTGCATTTCACTCTGGAAAAAAAAACAGTGGGAGGGGAGCCATGTGCTGGCAAGTGCACAAATTGGGGTGTTTTATTGCAGAGAGGTAGTCAGGAAACACCAAACACCAAAAGGTGGTTGCAAGGCACAGCTAAGCTCAATGATTCCCACGAAACTTTAACTTGACAACCTGCATTGTATGGAGCAGAGACACATTTCTGTGAAGCACACAGGGGTAGTGCCAGCCAGAGTGTTGAAGGATCAGTATGGGCAAACAAACAACAGCTTGGATATTTATGGCAGAGGACAATAAAATCAAATTCCAATTTAGATAAAGTCTGTAGAAAATGGTGAAATCAGTTCTGTACAGAGACACAAATGATATTTTATATACGTGTTAATATATATCTGCTTAGACACATCTCTCTTTGTACACACACACTTCATGCCACAGATTAACTTTTCTTGGATTTCTCATAGTGTTGATCTTGTCTTGCATTGTGACAACAACAGACATCCAGGCAAAATGACATGTCAGGGGTTTGTTCCCTGGCTATGGAAATGAAGCCATGAAATATCACACTTTCATATGAGACTGAAGCCTTAATTTTTTGCAAGTTCTGAACTGCAACACCCAAGTTTGCAAACACAAAACTACAGAGACATTCAACTGTTGGTATGTCCCCAATATGAGGGGCAGCAACAGCTTCTGCAGAGCTTCGTGCTTTCCCAAACAACCTTTCAAGATTAGCTTTTATCCATCCATCAGTCCTTGCTTCTTGTTATTTTTTCCAGCTCCCATCCTGCCAGTTTCTGCAGCTTTCTCTGGACTACAGCTGCCTCCTGCCCCAGGGATCTCATGATAGCTCATCTTTCCTCATTAACTCTGCCCAGCTCTCGGTGTAATTCCCATTGGGAACTGAACATAATCTATGCAGTTATGATTTAATTCTGTTTTCACCTGCCCTTCTTGATATTGCAGAAGCCCCCCAGGTTGATTTGTGAGAGCAGAACAAAGCCAACCACTGTGTGCACAAAAGTATTTGTTTCAAAGGGTTCTCCAGGATTGCTGAGTCCCAGCTGTGCTTGCCAGTCTCAAACCAAACACCATGCTGGGTCGTTGTGTCACAAGAGGAGCTGGTGAACCACAAGCACATCCCAGGCTCACAGCAGACAGCTCCTCTTTGGGGTTCCCACACCAGCTGCTAGCATGGATCCACAAAAAAGCTCCAAACCCCTCTCCCAACCCCAGCAAGCACAATTCTCCCAATAATATGTCAAACCTTCCAGAGACGTCTGGGTGTGTCCAGATCAGGGAGGTGGCTACGGAAAAATGTTAAAATTTTGAGAGATTTTCATTTGGCCTTAAACTGAGATGAAAGATTGAAGGGCTTCCTAGTCATTTCAGTGTTGCTAAGGAACACTGGAGGATTTGAGGGTTGGAGGTTGGTTTTGTATGGAATGTGAATTCTTAGAGCTTTCTGGGAAAGGAAGTGCAACTCGTATCATCTACACAGGAAGATTCCTTTGCATTCCACTCCCTTTCTAAAGGCATTACAGCCTTTAGAAATTACTGGAATTAGCAGTGTAGACGTGTCTTGCCTTCTGAAGCAATGGAAACCAGTTACAATAATGCATTTATTAATTCCCAACATGGCATTGCTAATCCTGTTCAGTTTTACTGCACTATGGAAGAACTGCAGTAAATTAGTGTAAGACTATACTAACATTACCATAAAATAAAAAAAAAATAATTTACTGGGTTAAAAACAACTAATCAATTTTATAAACCATTTCATTACTGATAAATAGAGACCTTCTCTAGTGTGACACCTTTTGATTAAGTATTAACCCTTTCTCTGGGGATACCCCAATGCCAGCTTGCAGGTACTAGTATTTTTAATAATCTGACAAATTGTCTATGCAGCAGTACTGATGAGATGTCAAAGATTGATATATCTTGCATTCACTGTGCAAGTGCTGGATTGAATGACAATTACTTAATGTAATAATAGATGGTTGTGTCTGTTAGTATTTTGACTTTCTCACTCTATTGCAGGTACCCATTCTCATTTTCCAGTTCCCTGTAACAGTGATCAGTAAATAAAACAGTACAGCCATTCCTCCTCTTTGAATTGTCCTCTGAAGGACATCAAGAAAGCTATAGAACATGCTATTCAAACCCCACTAGTGACAGAAAAATAAACTTTAAAAAATATAAGTGAAGATTTAAAAAAAAAAAAAAATAAATCTCAGAACCACAGAAGAAACTAGGTGGGAAAAGGATCTTTGAGATCATCAAGTCCAACCTATAACCTAACATAATTTTATCAGCCAAACCATGGCACTGAATGCTTCATCAAGTGTTTTTTTATATGCACACAGGAACAGTGACACCACCACCTCCCTGGGCAGGCGATTCCAGTGCACAATCACTCTTTCTGAAGAAGTTCTGAAGAATTTCTTTCTAATATCTAACCTAAATGTCCTCTGGTGTAGCTTAAGACTGTGTCCTCTCATTCTGTCAGTGGTTGCCTAGGAGCAGACACCAACCCCCACCTGAGCACAGCCACATTTCAGAAGTTGTGGAGAGTGATAAGGTCACTCCTGAGTCTCCTTTTCTCCAGGATAAACAGCCCCAGCTCCCTCAGTCGTTCCTCACAGGGTTTGTGTTCCCAGCCCCTCACCAGCCTCGTTGCCTCCTCTGGACGTGCTCAAGTGTCTCAATGTCCTTCCTAAACTGAGGGCCCAGAACTGGACACAGCACTCAAGGTGTGGCCTCACCAGGGCCGAGGACAGGGGAAGAATGACCTCCCTGCTCCTGCTGGCCACTCCATTCCTGATCCAGGCTATTGCAGCAGCTCTCTTATTAGAGGAAAAAAACAGGCCAAGGCACAGACTTCTTGTTAAACAGCATAAAAAGGGTCACAGTTTACTCCTCTTCACAGCTTAGTCATCTTAACTGCAACCATTCACTGACTCTGGCTGCAGCAAGCTCCTACTGTAGGTTTCCCTTGCAGCCTCTGACTGCTGGTTATTTCCTGATAAACTGACTGCAGGGATCAGTGTGCAGACTGTGACTGCAGGCTTTTACCCAGCTAGACTGTGGCTGCAGGCTCCAACAACTAGTTCTAACTGCAGACCCAGACTGACCTCACAGCAGTGATTCTCTCCCCAGGATCTTGCTTCATAATTTCCTGCTCCATGATTTCCGGCTTCATGACCCTCAAGGCTCCTCCTCAAGGCTTCTCCTCAAGGCTCCACCTCAAGGCTCCACCTCCACCTCCACCTCCTCCTCCTCCACCTCCTCCTCCACCACCTCCATCAGCACCATCACCACCCACCACCACTATGTTGGGAGTGGAGAACCTAAAAAAAATTTCTTGACTACACCAACCAGCAGATTGGTCCAGCAGTTTCCAAACATGTGAGGAGCTGGCTGGGATCTGCCAGTCCAGCTTTGGCTTTTGCTATGGGCTGGACTGGAGCAGTCTTCAGTGCAGAAGGCTCTGTCTGCACAGCCCACACAGGCTCCACTGCACCTTCCAGCAGCCCTGCAGCACAAAGGCATCCATCACTGCCAAACACAGCATTTCTGGTGGGCATGGTCCTTCCCACAGTGATGGAAGCCCTGGGAACAGCAGTCCAAAGAGTGGCTACGACCACTGTAAGAAGCATATGTTTGAAAGGTTGATGTATTTGAAGGAACTGGAGCATGGGAATACTTCAGCAGTCCAGCACAGGAAAGATGAGGGATGGTTGTCTGTGCTCTGCCACTTCCTGCATCCTGACCAGAAGGAGGAAGAGGAGGAGAAGAGACAACACCTAAAGATGCTCTCCTGTCCCATGTGGCATTCCTCCTGCCAAAAAGCACCTGTGGAGTCACACTGGGAAGTTCAGTGTAGGCAGAAGCTAATGCCAAGGAAAGGGGTTTATTTCCTGGCAGCTCTATTGTACAGGAGGCTCACATGAATACTGTTCCTGTCTGGATTGTTTGCAGCCCAGAGTAGACTTGGCTGTCTTCCATCTAACACAAATTTTCTGAATAATTTGTTGTAAGACAAAGTCTTCCATCTAACACAAATTTTCTGAATAATTTGTTGTAAGACAAAGTAATTTCATAGCCTGCAGCACTGCATCAAGCCTTTGCAAACCTGAATCAGCATTTGAGGGAAACTGTTATCAGAACAAAGGCAGTACATACCTACTTATCAGCAAATGTTTTGTGTAAGAACATTTTCTCCTATATCACAAATTTCCAAATAAGTGTCTTTTAAAAAAATTATTGATATGAACAGGAGTTAATATTTTTTATTACTAAAACAATTTTTGATGCTGATGAAGTCAGATTAATTCAAAGATGGTTTCATAAATAATCACCATTAACAGTTTGAATAATTTCACTGAATAAAACCCTCATCCTCCATAAATTCCTAGTATTTAATTAAGATGCAAGTGGTAGGAAAAGTCCAATGGCCGTTGAAAGTGGTACTATGCAAACAATACAAGTGAATGGCTTGGTCATTCAAAGAAAAATTAAGACAGAATCTATCTCAAAACAGCAAAAAACCTCTTTTATTTAGAGAAGAGTCACTTAAGGAACATCAGCTGGAATGCCTCTGGGGTTGAGCAAATCCATGGCCCTACCAGAGAGATTTCCAACAATTTGCAGAGCATGTGCTAGTGTAAATTATTAAAGAATTAAAAATATATCCCTTCTACCTGGTAAGAGGCAGGAGAGTAGACTCCCAATGGGAAATTTCTTGCCCAGAAAAAAGAATTTGGTCATGCAAACTATTAGTAAACCAGGAAGGAAAGCACAGCAGCTTTCCCAGTCAGTTTGTTGGTGTACAGGTTTACCAAGAAAACTAAAATAAATAATTTCCATTGGAGAGAATATCCATCTTTGTAATGTGTCACTTGTGGCAATCCGAGAAATAAAGAAAACCAAACTTCCATGTGCAGTATAATTAGAAAAAAGGAGCAGTAAAGGCAAAAGTAGGGGGTCATTTACTAATAAATTGCCTAAAAAGGGATTTCCAGGTATAAAATGCTAGGTTGTACATTTTGAAATGTTCACTTTCTGAAGTAATTTTCACTCTTAACACAACCTCTAGTGATACAAGAAAAAGACGGGAATGTAGATATTGATCTGTTTTCTGGGGAGGTTTTATCAGAAGCCTCTGAGGAAAGGAAAGGAAGTTTCTGTTCACTTCTGCTGCAGAACTTCCTCACCAAGTTTTATTGGCATTGAAGAAGTTACCTGAGAATGTCTTTGAAACAGAAGAAACCAAACCATTGTGCATCGAATTCACCCTAATTTCATAACTGGATAAGCAATAACTATCTGCCCATAAATAATGAGAGGTAACAACAGTATTAATGCTACTGGGAATAAACTTTTGGGAGCATTCACACAGGGAGCAGTGAAAACCCATTTAACGGTTTGCACAAAAATAAAAAGAAAATACTAAGTTACTGCTAAGCCTCCATTCTGCCTAGACTTGTAAGGAACAGCTCTTTCCTTAGTCAAGAGTTAGCATTTAAAACAACTGAAGAAAATACATTAAAATAGGTTTGCCAAATCTGATATGTTTTACCCTCTGTGCCTACCAACAAATGAAAAATGTACCAATACTTAAATACAAACTTAGTCATTTTATGAGGTCTTTCAGTATCAAGACACAGTAAGGAATCAAAGGATGGTGGGGTATTTTTTATATATAAATACCTGGCAAACTTCTGGCAGTGATTTTCTGTCACAAGTGATGTGATACCATTCAGTGAGATCCCACTGAAACTCCTAACAACACACTGCTGAGGAACCAATGCCCCAGCACTGAATGGCACCACGTTGTTTCCAGTGGACAAGGGTACATTAAAGTAAAGAGGAGATTGTCTGTATCATAAGGAATGAAGGTCTGCAATCTTGACATGCTGATACAAAAAACAAACTGCCTATCAAGTATGGTGTTAAATATAAAGGATATTCCGAGTGTAGACAATGATTAGGTTTAGAATTCCTGATAGTCCTGTACTTTTAAGAGCCTTCCAACCACCCAAGTTAATCAAATTGCTGACTTCATTGACACGAATCATGCTAATCAGAAATAGCATTTCTTAAAAAGCCAAAAAGATGAGAAATTATAGAAGATAAAGATTTTCTCTTGCAGTGACCAGCTAAAATTAGCAGCACTACAAAATGATATCCATAAATTAAGGCAACTTTACCTTAGTGACAGAACAGTAAGATAAAGGATCTGCCAAAGAGTGACCCACGTGTGCAAACTCTTTTTCACACTTAAATTCCTGTCTGCAGATGCATAACCAATTTTGGGGGGAGGCAAGGTCGAACACAGATAAATGCTTTCCATGATGGGCCATGTATTATCGATTTCTAGGAAATAGACATCCTAAAGAACTAATTTCCTTTGCGTTCATATTTACAACCATTAGAATTTTAAGTAGGCTCTCGTTTATCAGGTTATCTTACAGCAATGTTGCTGATTTACTTGCTGTACTACCTAGGTAACAGTGTCACTGAAGACCTTTCAAACACATTGCATGGAGGCACCTTTTTTTTTCCTGGAGAGGGTTTTTTGAATTTCCCTTCACCCTGAGAGTTGGGTTGAATGAGGTACAGAGACTCTGATACAGAGACTCTGCAGCCCTGCTCAAGGGCTGGGAGGCCAGAGCTCTGGCAGATAGAGTTGGCACCCAAGGAGCCAAGTTCTGGTAAAGAGCTGTATGAGAAATGACAATGAGGTGGTGTGATAGCTGAGGCGAGGATGTCCCAATTTCAGGGACAGAAAGATGAGGCCACACCAGCAGTAGTTCAAGGGAACTAACAGTTTATTTCAAAAATCTGACTCCATTTATATACATTTGCACAAAGGTCGCCAGCTCTCTAACCTGGATGGTGGACATCACCATCAATCACATTTCTCCTCCCAGAGGAGAAATATGTAAACATTCTAAAAATACACATTGTTTACATGAAGCTGCGTGAGAATTTGCAGCACAAAGACAGAAGGCAAAAATTCAGGGCGACAAGTTGGGGCTTCTTCCTCCTGTTTTCCCTCTTTTGACCCAGGAGCTGCATTAGCATTCACATGTAGTGCAAATTTTCTCAGAATAGATGTATCAGATTGCAGCAGGGCCACAACCGTGTGCTGTTTCTGCATCACTGCTGCCTGTGGTATTTAATGCTGAGACAATGTCATCTGAAAAGGCACATTTCCCTGAGATGGAAACTCGTACTTGGTATGTTAAACAGAACCTTTTAATTGGCTGTAGCGTCACGCTGCTGCATTTGTTAGTTTAACAACTCCATCCCAGTGCCCGATAAAGAGGCCTCATTGAGAGGCAGAACAGGCCTCGCTCCCAAGGCTGAGCAGCCAGCAGGGAAGTAGGATGTTTTGGAAATATGTGATGACACCTAGAAAAATAGGGATATTTTATCAGCCAGTGCCTATCTAATTCAAGGACAGAGATCAATATCAAGCTACTGCTGCCTCATCCATCTTCTGACTAAGCTGTTTTAACACCACATTCCCCCCTTCTCTCTTCCAGAAAGATCTAAACTTTTTTTTAGTCCTTACACAACGAAGACTACATTTTGCACCGAGAGGTAAATTTAATAGTTTATTTATTAATAATGAGATTATTGCTTTTTCTAACTTGGTTTACTAGTTACACTGTAGGATGAAAATGCTCTTCGCCGTATGGTGATCCTGGCAGCCAAGGATCTCTGATCCTCTGAAGGGGAAAGGGATGCTTGCTGCAAACAGGTGGGGCTCCTCAAACCCAAACAGCTGTGCTGTGCTTTAGCAACTGAACAGAGGAATTCATTCCAGGAAAGCAACAACAGTCAATTCCATTCTGCAGCAGCAGGTCCCTCAAACCCCCAAACTGGTAAAAACTTCCACAGGCTGCAAATGAGAACTTACATGTTACTCTGAGTTTTCTGTCTTTTGTCTTTCTGTAGAACTTTCTCATGCAGCTTTCATGTAAATAATGTCTATTCTTAGAATGTTTACATACTTCTCCTGTGAGAGAAGAAATGATTGATGGTGATGTCCACCATCCAGGTTGAAGGGGTGGCGACCTGT
This sequence comes from Mixornis gularis, assembly GCA_003546035.1. Taxonomy (NCBI): domain Eukaryota; kingdom Metazoa; phylum Chordata; class Aves; order Passeriformes; family Timaliidae; genus Mixornis; species Mixornis gularis. The sequence continues at coordinate 2,178,538 of QVAJ01000127.1, forward strand.
GTAGCCAATCCCTTGACCTCTGTACACATATATAAAATACTGGAGTCAAATAGAATTAAATAGAGAGTTTTTAACAACAGCCGTGTCCTGAGCTTCATTCCAGTGTTCCTAAACTGGGACACGCCCAGCTTTGCCCCGCGACACTTACATGTTTCCATCTCATCCCAGGCTCAGCTCTTGGCATTCTGCACTACTGCAGAGAGTCTTTGGTGGAGATTTATTTCCTGCCTCAGCCAGCAGATTGGGCAGCTTCTCCATTCTCATCTAACCCCTGTTTTCTGCCCGTTATCCTCACGGAGGGGTTGAGGGGGGAGAAGGGAATAGGGGCTCTCCAGTCAGTAAATGCAGAAGGAGAAAGTAACCTCTTCTGTGGAGGCAGCTGGATCAGTACAAAACCTCCCTGAGAGCACAAGCAATAAGGGTAAAAGAGTTAATTCCCTTGGATTTTGCGTGATGCACTTTGGCTGGGACTTAGACATGATGATAAGCAGAAGCATGGAGGAAACACTAAAAAACCTGGAGTAAAAGCAAAGAAAAGGAAGAAAGAAAACTCACTGGTACTGCAAAGAGGCTGAAAATTCTGAACAAATCAGCCAATTTCTAAATTATTATGGCTGTTCTGCTCAGAGAGCATTACACTGCATCAAAGATATACAGGACTAGGTTATTGATTTCCTTTTCAAAGAAACACCAACACCTGAAACATGAAGTTTTTACTCTCAAAGAGTACATTCTCTCTTTTTTTATATATATATGAAGAAAACACACGCACATCATAGACAAACACAAAGAGATTATATAGCAGGCTTGCAAACATAGGCCTGCAAAGGAAGGAGTTGTGCACCTTTAGGAAACCTTCATGGGATTTAATTTGATGTTTGCTCTGCTTGTCATGCTTCCAGAGGGACTCCACATTTAGTAGAAGACTAATCCTGTTTTTACCCTTCACTTCCCTATACACTGCTACATCAATAGACAATGGCTACACAGCAGCAATTAAAAAACCTCCAAAGTTAACCCTTTTTCATGACATATGAGCCTTCCCATCTCCTTTAGTGTGCTCCCAAGGCTTCCCATCAATGGCATCTCCTCTAGCCTGTTTCCTACAGCCAGATTCTACAGGCTTCCTCAATTTTGCTGTCTCTTTCTCCCTATGAAGAAGGGAAAGCATACACTTCCAAACTTTAGCATTATGGTCAAGCTATTCCTTGTTTACCCTGAGTTATAAATAGCTTGTGCAGATCCAAGCACATCAATTTTGTCCTAGTTGGTTACACATGAATCAAGCTCAATCAGTTCTCTCTCCTACTGAACTTCGAGGTATTGATCAGTCTATTTCATTATAAGCAAAAGTACCACTAATCTGGCAAAAGTTGCTACAGGTATTATTAATAGTAATTCATTCTATTGTTTCCAACATTGTATTTCAAAGAATTTTCCCATTAATGTTTTTTTTTCTTGAGAAAAGTGGGCAAGTTGTTCTATTAACTGAAAACTCCATCTTTAGCTCATGCTTAGCCTGGAACTCTGCGTTATTTATTGGACATTTAGCTCAAGTAATTGAGTGCAAAAAGTGCTTTACAGAACCTTATTGCTGCATGTGAAAGATAATAGTGAAATCTCCATTGCTTTCAGGTGGAATTAACCACTATTCGAATAATTTATGTCAAAGGGTACCATTTGTAAGGTACAGTAAAATGTGATATACACAAAGTTAGCCAGCAGCCTGCAAATCAAAAAAAACTGCTGTAAACTGAAATCAAATCACTGCAGAAATTGGAAATTAATTTCACAAAAGTCTCACTCATGAAGCAGTATTTTGGAATTTTACCTTATTGCCAAGGAATCACTATCACCTTTAATTGTTGCAGTTCTAGTTTACTCTGAAAGCAGGTAATAATCATGTAACCCAGCTGTGGCTGGTACTCTTTCCTCACCTGCCTTCAGTGCACACTTCCCTCAAAGTCCAGAGGCCTAGGAAAAGCCTTCTGGATAAAACACATCTCTTGACACTACATAGATGGGAATTGTAACTGCTGGTCTTGGAGATGAACAGAGTCTTTCAAGAAAACAGAACTATTGGGGCAACCAACCCTTGGGATCTCAATGTCTGTTTAAGATCAGCTATGGCAGTAAGTAGTGTCAGCTGCATGGAAAAGAAGTGGAAAAGTACCTAGGGGTTACAGGGACCTTCTTTCAGCTCCCAAAATAGAAGCCTTAAGGATCTGATTCCCAATCAATCTGCCTTGGGGGCATACAGTGAAAAATGGGAAAAGGAAGGGAGAAAGCAGCAGAACCAGGGCAGCTCTACTGGACTCCCTCATATCACAGGTAAAGCCATCAATTCTTCAATTATTGAAGATATTCCTCTATCTGCAAGACAGAGGCACTGAGGGATGGAAGTGAGCAGCAAGCATAACTCTGGAAAAGTGGAGATTGGCTCTGGGAGAACACCCAGCTGGAGGAAAGCTTCCTGCCACAGAGGAACCTCAAGGACAGCAGAAGGGACTTATCCCAGAGCCATTCACCAGCCAGGCTGCCAGAACAGGCACTTAAAGGAGGGAGTAGAACTGGAGGGGTTTGGGATGAAAGACCAAAGAGACAAAATGCATTCTCAATATCCAAGAGGACGATTAATGTAGCTTTTGGAAGAGGGGCTGCATGTGTCCTGCTGGGGTAACCATAGGATAGACATAGGGCAGGCTGGCAACAGCCTCAGCTTCCTGATCCTGAAGGAGAAGCAGCTCTGGGAGTCTGTAGTTCTGCCAGTTGAGTCTGGAGAAGTCCAGGAGAAAAGGTAGCACCCAGTTGTGAAGGTGGCCGCCTGCTTGTCCCAGGAGAAATCCTCTTCCATGCCCTGCAGAGGCTGGAGCCAACATGGGCTGGTTGAGGGCTGTGACTGGAGGTGTCTTCAGAGTTTGCTGAAGGAGCAAAGGAGGACTGCAGAGAAGGAAGTGGACAGGGGAAGGAAAAAGGTGCAGAAAAAGAGGAGGGAAAAGAAGGTCCCAAACACTGCATTTCTTCCAGTTTTTGCAATGTACCAAGGGAGAACACACTGGCCTTGTTTGGCTAAATCATACTTACATTTCCTTGCCTTATCACAATTTTGAAATTTTTAATCTCTACCTCATAAGATAGAAATACAGGACAGAAAACATGCTCTCATTTAGGCACCTGACATTTTATCCAGTGGACTGATCATGGGGTCCAAGTCTAATTTTGCAGTCACTCTTTTTTCTTCTCCATGGTCTAATTTTCACAGTGCAACTTATTATTATCACTGACTCATGATAATGGAGCAGCTAGATGGTAGAGTATGGCTAATTCCATTTTATATCTCGTTGAGAAAATAGTATTTTCTTTCCTTGAGGTTTGACTTTTCCTTCTCTCACACCCACACACAGACACAGACAGGTTAGTCTGCAATGAAAATGTCCAGTCTCTGTTCTGCACATGAACCATAAACCCACACAGAGCAACTTGCTAAATCCCACAGTTCCTAACGGGGCCACACTCCCAGCTTTTGAAACCACCAGGAGCTTCCTCAAATGAAGCCAGTTCTTTGCCCAAGTGCTTGCTGACAATTCAGGGAAGCAATCCCATTATTGGAACCCACTGCTCTGTGCTGTGGCAGTGAGTCTGGAAGCTGTGGGGCAGGTCTGAGGGTCCATGTGAAACAGCCAGGCTGTCTGGCTGTCGTGCTGATTTCCTCACTGGTAATTCATCCCTATCATCTGTTTCCTGGACTCATTTGCAGGCACCAGCTGTCAATGGGAGTTTTACATTTAGCCATAGGAAACAAATACATCTGGACAACAGATTTCTTACAGCTTTCTCTGGCATCCATCATAACACTTTTAGGGGATGAAAAATTATATCCAATTAGCCTCTCAGCATGAAATTCTTTCAAACATTTCACCTTGCAGGAACTTCTGTCTTTTCTCCCATTTTCTTTCATGCAATCAGAGAAATTCTCTACCCTTATAACCCCATTTAGCAGCATTTCACCTTAGGCTGACAGTTTTCAGATCAAATTCATAAGGCAAGGACTGACACCAGAACCAAATGACATAGAGTTATCTCAGAGCTGTTCACAGCCTTCCAAAATATCCAATTACCTTTCCTGTGTAACAGTACACAAAGGTTAATTTTGATGTTCACTAGAGCTGCCAGGAAACGCTTGCTCAGGAGCCACTGATGGTTATGGGTCTGTACCAGCTCACACGTATGGATGGGGTTCCCAAGGGCTTGTTTGAACAAGGGGAGGTCACTAAAGGAATGTGCAGCCCTCGAGGCCACAGGCATTTCAGAAGTGTCCTGTTCTCAAGTGTTAAAGAGATGTCATGCAGGAAAACTTCATTGTCTTGGGTTATAGAGCCTAAATTGTATATTCCATTTTCGTCTGCTGAAAACAGTTGGGGGGTTGTTCCTCTTTTGTTTACTCTGGAGGGAGGGGGGCGGGTGCCTTTTGATAATGGCCCAACTGTTAACACCAGGTAGGGCATTGTTCTTATCTTTCTTCACGATGGGCCATTATGACTCCCCAGGCTGTTTTCTTCCTCAAGCTGTTCCTCTTCCCAACACATACCCACATTCCATCATCCTATTGTGAGATGCTC
>QVAJ01000127.1:2184676-2320182 GCA_003546035.1 Mixornis gularis
TGCATGTGAGGTGAGGCATCCTCACCATGTCCATGCAGCTCCTCTATCTGCCAAGGATGAATTGCAATCCATATTGTGCATGTGAGGTGAGGCATGTGCCCACCGAGAGGCTTTTTGATAACCCAGCATTTTTCTTAAGGCTCTAGATGCTTTGTGTTGCTCTAAGTAGGCTACAATATCCATGTTTTAAAATTAAGGAGAGATATTGAGAACAAAAAAAGTCTGAGATCTGGAAAATCATGATCTGAAAAGAGATGCTGGACGAACTTGTGTTGCCTAGACCAAAGAACACCGAGGCAAGGTCTTATAAAAAATGCAGCTGCTGAACAGGAAAGAATAAACTTTACTGTAGGTAGGACAAGAAGGAATAGTTTTGAAGTGGGACAAGGAAAATTTTAGTCAGGTGTTAGGAAAATAAAACAAATTAACAAGATGGATAGTGAAACACTGGCAAAGACTAGTTAGAGACTGTTATTGGAGACAGAGCAGCCAAGACAAGCACCAGCTGTGGGTGGGTGCCTGTCTGCCTGGCCAGTTCAGCTTTTATGGTATCCACACTTCTCTTATAAAAGGAGAGATAAATGAAAGGAGGCAAACAAAAAGGTCACCAGAGCTCAGACAGTGCAATCTGACACCAAAACTACAGGGGGGGTTTAACTGTATGGATGCAAACATGCTCAGAAATGTTGAATGTTGTAACTCTTAACTTTTCTGCACTGGAATTTGGATGGAAATGACAGTTTGGTATTACATGCATGAGTGCAGTTCCTCTGTGGCTCCTCGGGGAGCATGTGATCAGCTGCATTATCTTTGCCTTCTGGTTAAGCTGTGTAGGGAGGTAGTGCTGGTAATTGAAAAGTGAAACTACTGATAAAAGAGAAATCCAAATGGAAACACAACTGTATTGTCTAACCCACTCCTTCCATTATCTCATCTCCCAGTCTGCCTGGCAGTTGGCATTCTGCCCCTGGTACCCTTTACTCACACGAGGCTCTGCTTTGTCCTGTGCTGACTGTTCACCTGTGAGCTGAGGAGTGCAGGGCAAGCTCACAGGAAGATAAACCAAGATGGGCAGAAGAGCAGGTTGCTCACAAGCTCACTGCTGCAAGAACTAGATGAGGTACCTTTCTGAGGTATCTGCATGTCTACAAATGCAAACAACTGTTGATGTCTGCTAGGTACTGAGCAGACTATATATCCAAATCACATCCTTCTCTGAATCTCTGAAGCTTAAATACCTTCTTGAAATTTTATCCTACATGTTTAATTTTAATCCTACCCAAATATCTCTATTTAATCATATTTTATGCTTTAATTCCATTGACTTAGTTTTCCCTGACCTCTGCAGTGAGGATTTAATGAAGCTCAGGACTAGTCTCTTCTGGTGATCATTCAAGGGTGGCACCTTGGAATACAATCACCCTCAAATCACAAGGGTTGCAGTAATGTATTTCAGCACTGTGTGTTAATTTAACTCAAGTGACTTTCACACATGTAATTCCAAACTAACTGAAACGTGGAATATTCCCCATGCTTGCTTTCTTCACTGATTAAGGGAAAACACACTGAATTTTATGTATAGAGCACACTTTCCTTATCCCTACATTTAACTGCCAGTTGTGCTAATCTCAGTTACTTCCTCCTGAGGCAAGAATAAAACATGACAGAAGGAGAGGACACAGTCTTAGGCTGCGTCAGGGGAAATACAGGTTGGATATTAGAAAGAAGTTTTTCACTGAAAGAGTGATTAAATATTGGAATAGTCTGCCCAGGGAGGTGGTGGAGTCACCATCCCTGGATGTGTTTAAAAAGAGACTGGATGTGGCACTTGATACCATGATCAAATTGAGGTGTTAGGGTTGGGTTGGACTTGATGATTTTGAAGGTCTCTTCCAACCTCCACATTCTGTGATTCTGGGATTCTGTGATTGATTGCTCCTGCTCAGTTATATGAAAGTATGATAGGTACTGGAACATCCCAAACCTGTGCCCTTTGAGCCAGCACTCAGTGATGCTGCCAGCAAGAACTTCTCCCAAGATCCAGTTCCAAAGGGCCCCATGTGCCAAGCACCACCCCCCCAGCACTTCCAGAGCCCCAGAACTTGCTCCAAAGGCTCTCTGTCTTGTAAGGACTTGTACAGATGGAGCCTGTCAACACCAGGACATCATTTGTTAGTGCAAGAACTGAGAACAATTTAGCACTTCTGATCTAAAGAGTTTTTAATAAAATACAACAGAGGCCATTAACAACATCCATTTTCCTTCAGAAACATGACAGCCTTTCATTTTACAGTCCTTAATTTTGAGAACTTATTTTCTTCTTCATAAGAGAAAACCAGTCAGGATATTTTGATTAGGCAGCACTGTCCATTGAGGATGCAGGGAGATAAATCAGCCTGGCTACCTGCATTTTTGTCTCTGCATCTCATCATCAAAGTTGTATTTCCAATCTGAAAAAAAATGGAGCTTACTAAATGCGTAAAATCATGGTTTGGTATGGACATATTTTAATTACTTTAATTACTTTTCCTGATTCCAAAGCCTATGATTCCAGTGTGTCCTTAGGAGAAAAAGGGGGATTCAGTCAGGAATTAGAGGAAAAACCTTGTGAAGGTTGGAGGGACAGAAGGAAGCCTCTGATTTCTTGCCTGCTCCAAGGCAGCTGCACCAGAGGGTCACTGTGGGCCCTTTCCAGCTGCCCCAGCCTGTTCTATTCTTGTTCTAGCTCTGACTCTAAAATCACAGTGAGGAAAACAACACTTCACCTGGAAATATGACATTTTACTTCAAGCTTCTTTAAAGGCCAGGTGCCCTCACCACTTTCTGATGAAGGAAATTCAGAAAGAACTTTAACCCTTGGCTGAGCTGAACTTGGGGCAAAACAGTCCCAGATTTGTAGCTGCCTTTTCATGGAAAATACTTTACCTTGCATATTCCCTGAAGTCATTTACAAAGTCTCATATGGTTTTGGCTCTTCTGTTAAAATTAGAGTGGTCCCAAAAGATTCCCAGTTCTTACCTATGTAGAGTTCTGGGTGAATGAAGTCCAGGACCCATCTGGAAATAAGTGACCTACATCAGGGTAATGTCCTCCTTCTACAAAATTTCTAAATCACAAGTTTTCCTATTATCCTAGGGTTAATTTCAGACAGCTGTCGCATAAGTACAAAAAGCAAAGTACAAGCATACCTTGTTCTAAAAAAAGGGGGGAAATGGACAAAGATGGGGGTTCAAGACTGGATTGTGAAGCAGAGAACTGCCAGGGAAAAGGAGAGAGATCCACCCCAGCTCTGTCAGATCTGTCAGCATCCTTGAGGAGCCCCTCTGGCCCTGTTTCTCAGCTGAAATCCAGTCCTTTCTGCTGACTTGAGCAACAAGCTGAATGAAATATGAGCTGCTCTCTCTCAACAGGAAAGCTGAAGGCGATGATGCAAGCCCAGATTTTGGCTTTATGGATATTTAAAGGATTCAAATAAAAGATTCAAATAAAAGAGATTGATTTTAAAATATATCTGGTATTGTGCAAGAGCTTTGGTACCTCAGTGATCTTTTTACTGCCTTCTATCAGAGAACACACGCAGGGCATTTTCAATTACTTTAATTACGTGCCAGGGTTATTGATGCACTGAACCCTGCCAGACATTCCACAATATTATCTTTAATCGTTTTCCTTATCTGTGTTCCAAGGAAAACCATTTTCAGTTATTTTACCGGATAAAAAGAGGATGAAATACAGCTTTTGGATTGAATTTTGAAAGATAAAAAGGTGAATTTTCTCACTCGTCATAATAAAATATTTATCACACTGGCATTATTTACCTTTGTAAAGCTTTTACAAAATCTTTCTGGCATAACAGCAGGACTAAAGTTCCTGGAGTTTCTTTAATACCATACAAGGAGACCTTGAACCACAGAAATACATGCACCAAAGAAAACAACAGTAACACTACCTCTGCTACTCATCCTGGTTATCTGCAGATGATATGGGCCCAAAACACCTGAGCTGGTTAAATGAATTTCCTTCCTCTTTCTCCCTGCAAACCATCAAGACAGAAAAGGGTCCTGAGATTAAGTGCTCAGTGCAGATCAGCTCAGGCCCACCAAGGCCACATTTTGGTCACTAAAGTGCAGATTCCTGATTGGCAGAGGGTCAATGGACAATCAACGCAGGACACTCTACATTCACTTTATGCAACAAGCTCTTGTCCAGTAAGATGTTTTACAGTTCTAATTGTACAGTGCCAAAGGGAAAACCTAGTTTCGACTTCATGTAAAGCTCTAGGATGTCTTTCAAAAAAATCAAATTACTTCTACATCCTTCTGAGTCCAGCCACCTTCCGGGACCTCACCAGGGGGCAACAGCAGCTCAGAAGAGGCAGAGCCTACTCTGAGCACAGAGGACTTATCCAGTTTCTGCTCTTCTCTTTAGCTGGGAAGCCTGCTCTCTCTAAAACTTAGATAAAAATTTACATTTTACTAGGAAAACACCAAGCAGCCAAATGATACAGCCCTGTGTATGACACACTGCTGCTCAAAAACCCCCCAACAGTGATGTCCACCCTGGTAACGGCAAGGATCCAAAATTTTACCTCATTACCTACTCCTAAATTACTCTGCAGTACTCGTACTGTAATGGACACAAACCATAATTCTGCTTCAAAACAGATTTTTTTCCCCTCTGTTAGGCTCAATGCAACCATTAGAGTTGTTCCAGATTACAAAGGGCAAAAGAAACAAAATGTCCATGGCTTCCTGCATGGATCAGCTTAATTACAGTTCCCTTGTTCTCATCAGCCTGTCAGCACCAGCAACCCACAGATCACCACATCCCTCCTGCAGCTGTGCTCCTGCTAGTTGCCACATACCATTTTTGTGATTGCCTCTGTCCAGAGGTGTGCTGCACTCCTAGGCACACAGTTAGGGGTATTTTCCTTTTTTCCTGCCTGTCTTGTTGGTAGTCTGATGAACACCCTTGCCCAGGCAGAGGGGAGAAGTTGGGAAACATTCCAGTCCTGATGACTGGGGAGCTATCCAATACCTCTAGAGAAATGCTGCAGCCAGTAGTCACAGGGGTCTGCCAGCCAGGAATTCTGTTTGACATTACACTCCACCTCCCTTCAGGTCTATGTTCCCACCTGCAGCAAAGTTAAATGGAAACAAAACAACAAGAAAATCACAAAGTGGGAAAAAAAGCACCAAATCTGATGGAAAGCACACCTCAAAATTCTGCAGCACACCTCTGCTTGATGGTGAGTGCAGCAGTGAGAATGATACTTTAACATGCTGCATCATTTCTCAGATGCTGAGTATCGCAGCAAAGGAGTAAGAAGGAAAGAGATCAGGAACAAAATGTTTCTGTGGACTCTGTAGTGGGTTTACATGGCCAGATTTTGGGGCTACGGGGGTGGCTTCAGTGAGAAGCTGCCAGAAGCCACCTGGTGTGTGATGAAGCCAACACCAGCTGGCTCCAGGACAGACTCACTGCTGGCTGTGGTTGCGAGGCTGAGATTGTTCCACTTCAGGAACAGAAAGATGAGCAGGGACACACAGAGGCAGATCAAAGGAACAACCCCCCTTATTTCAAAATCTGACTCCATTTATATACATTTGTACAGAGGTCAAGAGATTGGCTACTTCACATTGCCACCTCTCAATGTGGTTGGTGGACATCACCATCAATCATTGCTTCTCTCAGAGGAGAAGTATGTAAACATCCTGAAAATAGACCTTGTTTACATGAAGCTACGTGAAAAACTTCTGCACAAAGACAGAAGGCAGAAAATTCAGGGCAACAGCTGGCCAAAGCTGAGCCCAGCAAGGATGGCAGTGCCACCTCTGGGATAACAGAATTAAGAAAGGAAAAGTTACTGTGCAGGGGCAATAGCAGTGAAGAAAGGAGTGAGGATGAGCTCTGCAGACACCCCAGGCAGGGCAGGAGATGCTCCAGGCACCAGAGCAGAGATTGCCCTGTAGCTGGGATGTGTCACACGGTGAGGTCACTGCTCCTGCAGCCCATGCTGGTCCATGGGGGAGCAGAGATCCACCTGCAGCCCACAGAGGAGACCACACTGGAGCAGGGGGATGCCCAAAGGGGGCTGTGACCATGTGTGAAGGCTGTTCCTGAAGGACTACATCCCAAGGGAGTGATCCACACTGGAGCAGTTCACTGCAGCCCCTAGGAAGGACTCACACTGAAGAAATTCATGGAGAACTGGCTCCCATGGGAGGAACCCTGTGCTGGAGCAGGGGCAGAGTGGGAGGAGTTCTCCAGCTGAGGAAGAAGAGGTGCCAGAGACAACACACGATGGACTGACCTCAGCCCTCATTCCCTGTGCTCCTGCACTGCTGTCAGGAGAAATTGGGACTGATGTTGAGCCTGGGAAGAGGGGAGAGTAGGGGGAAAGGTGTCTTGGGATATGAGTTTTTATTTCTCATTTTCCTACTCTGATTTGATTGGTAATAAACTGATTTCCCCAAGTGAAGTCTGTTCTGCCCTGGCAGTAGCTGGTGAGGGGCCTCTCCCTGCTTTATTCCAACCCACAAACATTTTGCTGTGTTTTCTCTCCCCCACCCAGCTGAGGAGAGCAGCTGAGAGTGGCTTTGGTGGGCACCTGGCATCAGCCAGGGTCACCCCACCACAGCTGCCTCAGTGCTCTGAATGATTCCTCATTTTCACATTGTAGCACCTCTGCTTCGCAGAAGAAAACCAAAAAATTAACTGCCAAGACTAATGTGTGCCTAGCAGTGGGAATTTTCTCATGAACATTTCTTTATGTTAGCAAACAAGTTCTTATCTTTTCTAATGACTTTTTAAGTACCATCAGCAAGGACACTGCCACCATCCTGAAGCCATCCCAGACCCCAACTGGCTGGTGATCTCACAAGATTTTAGAGGTGGCTCATGTATCCTTAAACAGAAGGAGCTTTTGAACAGGGCACAGTGCAGGGAAGGAAGAGATCTCCACATATTTCACAATCCTCACTAATCTTTCCCCCTCAACAGCAAGGTAATTTCCATTTCTCCCAGCAGCAGCATCCTCATTTCGTTTATAGACCAGTAATTCCCACCTACACTTTATTAATTGTCAAAATAGAAAAGGATTGCGTGATGCAGCTGCAAACAGAAGCAGGAATCAGAAGGCAGAGCCATGAACAGAAACTCAGGTCCAGTGCAATTAAACATGTGACCCCAAGAAAAAGGCTAGACTGGCTTTCAATGCTCTGCAGACTGCATTTTGATTCTGGAGTCACACACACTCTTCATTTGCAAAGACATCTTGTAAATAGGTTAAATCCTGTAAATTTCAGGAAAAAAAAGAGCAGAGAGGGTGACAGAGGCACAGTTCTATATCACCTAGTTTGCAAGAAAATATATTTTAAAAAATTATATTTGTGTATGTGCCTCTCTTTCCCCACAAAACCACCTAACCAGTATGTCTATAGTAACACACTGGTGTAATAACAAAATAATTATTTTTAAAAGATTCGTGTTTTCAGAAGCTTTTGGTCATTGTTTCCTCACAGTTATCAACCCTCACCATGGTAATCTGAATTCTCCAGGGAGCTATCAACACTTAACTGCAGCTGTAGTTTGCATTGCAGACTGAGCTGGCAAAGTAAGGACCTCTTGATCACATTCATTTTCTAATTAAGAAAAAATGATAAGCAGATGTAGGAGAGGGGGGGGGAAAGGAAAACAAACATCAAACCCAAAAAAATCCGCTTGAACTAGAAAACATGTACTTTCACTTGGGAGCTGAGCAACTGCATTATGAATGAAAGGAACAACAAAAAACGGGCAAGGGAAAATTAGCAAGGGAAACAATTATGTCAATAAATAAGTACTGAACAATTGATTGACACAACAGTAAAGATTCACCAGAGAGGTGCAACATGAGAAACCTGCCTCCAAACAAACAAGCATCAGCACTCTGTGATAGAAAGTGTAAAATCTTTCCCACGAGACTATTAAACATGTAAAAAACCTGAAGCTAGTTTGCAGGATGCAGTTTTGCACATATTTAGCTTATTTCTAATCAAGTGCAGTACTTAACCACAGACTTCAAAATAATATACTTCAGGCTTTCTACTCTTCAGGTGAAGAAAATTATTGAGCATGAATCTCCATCCCCTCTCATTTGCAGTTACAACGTGCTCAAGCCATACAGGAGTGGCACTCGGAATCACTGTCTTCACCTGGAAATCAGAAATCAGTGAGACAGAGCAAAAGCTCTCCTGCCTCAGCACCCTGTTCTGATCCTGACCCCAGGAGGATGCCCAGGACACAAAGTCAGACTCTCCCAGCCATATGAAGTCTCCCAGAATTTGAATTAACTGAGACCAGAACTTTTGCACAATAGGATGCAAAACCCAGAACGACAGAGGAGAGGGAAAATTCGAACTGTCCATTCTCTTTCCTGTTTGCAGACAGGTGATACTAAACACAAAAAGAATAGTGGGGGGAAAGGACTGCGGTTTGTGTCGTGTTCAGGGCAAATCAAGGAGATATGCTTATTGCTGCAGCAAACAAAAATGGGTTTCTGGGCTGTAACTGCTCCTTGCAATTTTCTGGAAGAAATAATTTCTCTCAATTCTCTTTCTACCAGGGTGGAAGCCAAGGCAAGTCTGGCTCGAGACAAGTTCTTGCCTGGGAGGAGGATGTGCTTGAAACAGCAAGACATTTCCATCCTGCTGCCTCCTTTGCCTACAACAGTCCTGAAAGTGAGGGGACTGTAAGAGGTGCAGGGATCAGGCCCAGACACCTCCAGCTTTGGAAGGCTGCCTTTCCCTCTCCCCTCCTCAGCCCTGCCCTGCTGCAGCAGGTGGAACACAAACCCAGCCCTGCTGTGTGTTGCTGCAGTGAGCTGCCAGCTTCAGCTCCCCTTCCCGAGGCTTTGGCACAGCACTCCACACACTGTCCTCATACAACACAGCTGTTCTCCTCCCCTTTCCTGGTGAGGCTCCAATCCCTTCTCCCTGCACCTCAGCTGCACTGCTGCTTAGCTCTCTGCAGAATGGTGTTTGTGCCTTGTCCGAGTGGAAACTGCTGAGGAGCAGGGATGTTTTTCCTGCACTGTTGCCTGATCCACAGCAGGATAATCACCAGTAGCTGCTGATGACATGGGGCTCACTGTGTCTCTAGCCTCTGTATTTTGATAAGTTGCATAAAAACTGGAAGAGCAGACTGTCAGACCAGGCTCTGTGAGTCACACCAGACCTCATAAAGATCTCAGGCTGGTTTAGAGCCCAGTTTGATAAATATGAGTTCAAAGCAACAAAAAACTTTTTATGAAATAAACTTAGTGGTACCACAGTTGGCTCTTGCAAAACCTTGCTGCAGTTCTGAAATACTCAGAAAAGCTGAAAACCATAAAACAATTCAGCAGCTATGCCACAGGATCAAAAAAAAAAAAAAAAAAAAAAAAAAAAAAAAAAAAAAAAAAAAAAACAAACAAACAAACAAACAAAAACCCACCAAAAAAACACCAAAAAAAAAACCCCAAAGAAGCCAAAAAAGATCAGCAATGTCTGATACAGTTTGGTTGTGAGTTTGTATCAAATGGTTTTGTGTGATTATGAAGCATCACATTTTGTGAAGAAACTTGCCATGAAACTACCTAAGAGAACTTTAAAGTTGTTTCATTACAGAAAACTCTCAAGCTCAGGTGCTTTTGTTGGGTGAGGTTGTTTAAGGAAAGAACAGAAATATGGTAACCTGGACAACAACAGAGTGAAAGCTGGTTCAGTGGTTCAAGTCATTGCCTAGAGCTACACAAAGGACAGCACCAAGATGTCTTCATTGCATCAGTTTAATCTCTACCTTCATTACAGTTGTTTTCACCCCTTTGTGCAAATACCAATATTTATTAAAGATGTAATGCACAGGTCTGAGTGCTCACTCCCATTGTGAGACCCTGTGCCCCAGCTGTGCATGAGCCCCTGGGGCTGGTTCCTGCAGCACTGTCTGTGCTCCTGTCCCTCAGTGTGTTTGTCCCCTCTGCCTGAGGGGATGGCACAGTCACTGCTGTGTTTTATAGTGGTGATAATCCAGGAACCTGCAGTGCAAAAAAATTAACTCCCACAATTAACCTTTTTCTGACCACAGCAGCAGCAATATATCTGAGGTAAGACCTCACTGAAAACACCCATGCCTCCAATATTGGTGTGTGTAGTTTTTGATAACAGATTGAAGGGATCTTTCCAGCACTGGTAACAATTACAAGGGTCTTTGGAATTACAAATAATCACTTTATAGATAGACAAGTCACAGAACAGTAGCAAAATATTTCTGGGTCATTTTTTCTTCTTCATATATGTTAATATACTTCAAAGATACTTTTTAAAACACCAAAAAAGTCTCCAGAATAAATATTTGAACCCCAACTGCCATGTACCTATTTCTTGGTGCTTAAGACAGAAGTAAGTTTTAAACCTGTTGTTCTTTATGAATATGCATATTGGTTGGCAAAAGGCTCTTCTACTAGGTACTATCAGTAGATAATCAGCCTACTCTAGTATTTCATTTTCTCTGATCAGCAGTTTCACTTTGACACCATTTGTTAACCTGGGGCATTTGATGCAGGTGCAGGGGAGTCCTTTATCATGTATTGGATATTATTCAGTGGTCTTATGTCCTTTTTATTTCTCCTGGTTTTATAAGGCGTCTACCGCAACTGAATATTTTACTGTGAGGAGTTTCAATTATTTATGAACATGGAATATTTGCTGGTTTTCACAGTTTATGGTTTCCATTCACCATCTAAATGACTTTGTGCATGAACAGAATAATATGTGCTTAATTTTCCACGTTCTTTTTTAGATCTGTTTAGAGCTCCCAGTTCACCTAATTTCCTTCCTCAATCATTGTTTGATTCCTTTTATGAAAGAAACTAAACTAAGTTAGGTGGCTTGAATTATAACCTACTCCTAAGTCCTTGCTTAACTAAACTGAGTTCTCTCATAAAAAATAAACTCATAGATTAAAAAAGAAGAAAGGGCCACTCTCTAGTGACTTCTAATATGTCTGTATTCTCTCATCTGATAAACCAACAGCTTGTACATTCCTCAGTTGTGTTGTGGATATGATCCACAAAAACCAAAGTCACGTTTCAAACTACCTGACGTGGAGTTGTTACCATCAATATTGAAAATTATTTTAGCAGGGCCATTTGCAAGATTGGGGACTAATAAATTTAAGAACAGAATTCATAATAACTTGTGATCCCGCGGATCTTTCTCTTGAAATGCTGGCAAAGTTTCACTGACACGAATGATGATTCATGAATTATGACTCCAGCCTCTGTTTTAAAAAAATAGTAAAATGATTCCAAGAACCAGTATCTATTTTAAACTTCTTTACACTGAAGAATGAAATAAAACTAAGAACACAACTTCTTCCTCTGCAGGAGCAACACAATTTACAGTTATGAAGCAAAAACTACAGAAAGGTGGTATCACCCATATCAGAAGCAGACAAATCCCATTTATATGCCCTTACTCTGAGCATCACTGCTGATGTCAACACGAGCTAAACAGTTTAAACCAACCCTCCTCCAGTGACAGGCAGCCCTTGTTTTCCAGCTTCCCAGATTGCACTCCAGCAAGCCTTTCTCCTCCTTGTTTGGAAGAACAAACACCTGTGCCACAGGATTATCACTTTGAAAGCACAGCCAGCTGAGGAGAACAGTGGTGATCCCACACAGCTGACCAGGCAAGCTACAGCCAGTCAGAAATCCATACACACAGGGGATAAAAGCTGCATAACACACTCGTGCATACAAGTATGAACAACTGCTGTTCAGGCCCCAAGCCTGGGAGGTTGCAAACCCAAACCCACCCCACCACATCACATTGATGGTGCCTGTGCTCAGTCTGACACGCTCAGCAATCCAGCAACATCAGAAGGAAAAAACTGGTTTTCTGCTATACAGACAAATGAACATCCACAGAAACACCTGTCACTCCCTTAGGTTAAAGAACTGCACTGAATCGCCCCAAGCCTTTGTCCAACTTCCACTGAGATTTCTTTGAGTTGACACCATTGGGAGTATTGCTGAGATCCTACCACCTATCACCTGGAAATCATTTTGGACAGTTTGTTCTCTTCCCATACACAACCTGAGTTTAAAGCATAAGGGAGATCAAAAAGGCCAAAGACCAAAATTCCCTGTGAGGGAATTCACATTCTACTTCCATTCCTTTCAACAGCATCATCAGAAAAGTTTGACTCACTCAGCAGAGTAACCACACTGTAACAACTGAGACAAGGACTCAGACCATTCAGGGGACTCAGGACTCAGAACATTCAGGACCAGATTCCATTCAGGGAATCTGAATCATTTGTTCAAAGAAACAAGCTAGTTTTTTCCTCTATGAATCACCACAGCCTCCATTTGGACAGTCCAATAACCAAATCCTTGCTTACTATACAGAAGCTTGACATTTGCAATGCATCCCCTGGACTTTTCTGTATGAAATAGCAAAAAAAGGTATCACCACTATGCACGTGAACAGTCATGATCAGATAGATCAAAAGTGTGTAGTTTATCCAGGAAAACAGATGTAGATGTAAAGAGGCAGATGTAAATTAGAATGACAGATGTAATGCAACAAAACCATGACAGGGGTGGGTAGGAAAAGTTACCTCAGCTTACACTGGATTTGAGAAATTCAAATTTTCTTCTCATTCTCATAGTTCTGTAAAACAGTGCTGGCTGCTGACAGAAAAAGTTAAACATGCATAACCCCAGTTGGCTGCAGGAGATTGGCACCTGCTCTGCCTTTAAAAATGGGCATTACTAAATACATGAGAGCAGTGCTGGAGCAAACATTGAAATTACCACCTGAACACACCACGGGCCAGTGCTGTCAAGATTGAGGGGCACAAAGACATTAACCTGAAGGGGAGCAACACACTGAAACTGAGGAGAGCCCTTCCTGGGGAGTGTCCTAAATACACCTGTCCTGCACAGGGAACAAAGGACAGGGGCAAAAGCATTAGCTAAGCACCTAGCAAGCAATTACCTGGACATTTCTGTCTTTTCCAATATAACTCATTTTGCGTATTTATTTTTCCTTTCACAGTCTTATCTTTGTCTTCATAAAGGTGTGTAGGTTCTGCATTTTGTATAACCTTTGTTCTTTCTACCATAACTGGGCTTGAATACGGGTGATTTTTCAGATCCCTGATGTACACCAAAGCATTGGGAATGGCAAATCTGAGGCACGTGGCCCCAGCCCTATGGACCAGGTCATTTCTCAGGCACAGAACTAGTGTGCCTGAGAGGAGATGGTGTCCTTTGGTGTCCAGCGAGAGCTGGGGAAGATCTCTGGGATGTGCCAAGTCAGTAGGCGGAACGCCCACAACAACCAACAATTTTCGTAACAGGGTCTTCATTAATCTAAGGCATTCCAAAAACAGAGACTGAGAACATGTGATCACTGAGGCTGGGAGTGTCCCAACTTCAGGGACAGAAAGATGAGGCCACCAGCAGCAGTTCAAGGAAACAAACTCTTTATTCAAAAATCTGGCTCCATTTATATACATTTGTACAAAGGTCAAGAGATTGGCTACACAGGTCGCCACCTCTCTAACCTGGATGGTGGACATCACCATCAGTCATTTCTTCTCTCAAAGGAGAACTATGTAAATATCTATTTTTACACACTTGTTTACATTCCACTCTGTGGGAACCCACAGCACAAAGACAGAAGGCAGAAAATTCAGGGTGACAAGAACACAAAAGAAGGAGGAGTTCAGACTGAGTTCACCTTAAGAGAGAAGTAATTTGTAATGTGCACGTAGTGGTTCAAGCTATTGTGACCTTAAACAGTCACAGTTTTCTTCCTCCATCTGGATGATTCCCCACAGACTGGGAGACCTTATCACTTGGGCAAGGATACCAGAGCAAGAGAACATCTTTTGTTCCAGTAAGCCACAAAGGTAAAAAAATACTCACTACTAAAAAGCTACAGATGAAGCCAATTAATGAAGTCTGACTTCTCTTTTATATTGTGAAATACCTAAAAAGACTGACTCAGACATGCTCACAGCAAAATATAAATTTTATGTTATATTCTTTGGTGTGCATTAAGGACATAAAACCAAATTTAACCTTTATTTAATTACTCACAGCAACTGGAATATTCTATATAAATAGATACAGTTTAGAAAAAAGTTGTAAATTTATTGCTTTGCTACTCAAGCTGCCAGTCCCTAGGATGTACTCAACTAGTACAATGCTTGCAAAACTGATGCAGGTATTATTTATACAAAACTGCTGAAATTGCTGCTGTTCACCAGACAGATGGATGGAGTCACTGCAGTACAAATCTCAGAGAACAACTGAAAGCAGAATCTGCTCTGTTGCAGTTTGTGACTCTCTTTGTAAGGCAGGAGCAGGATGCCTGTGGGAGATGTCACTGTACTGGCCACCACAATTTACAGCAGTGGCTGGGAACTCTTTGGTCATGGTGCACAGGGTAAATGCTCCACGTGTTACCAAGCAAATGCTCAATGCAACAGGCTCTTAATATACACATATAATTAATCCTTATTAAAATTTCATTACACTGATAAAGTTTTACTCATATAGAGGCATCGTTCGACAAAAGGGGATAATGGAAGAAGAAGGAAGGGAATTTTATCAGGCCGTTTCTGCTGCTTTTTCTATAATTTAAGTAGGGAAAAAAATTAACTAATGATGAGGTCATGTTTCTGAAAGAAGTGTGGCAGGAAACATCCCACTGCTGCCCAAACTGCTCCGTCTGGTGTCATTTGCCCTGCTAGCTGGCACAGAAAGAACAGTTCAGAAAGCTGCCACTGATGCCTCCCTTCAGCCCCAGGACAGGTGGGACAGGCACTCTGTCAAACATCATCTCCCAGTTCCCAGAATACTGAAACAATTCAGGGCCAAAAGCCCGTGGAGAGATGCTTAGTCACATGAGGTTTCAGCTGGTATTCTATTTTCCAATAATATTGTCCAGTATGCATGGCTGCATCCTTCATTATCAATAGACAATTAGGCAGAGGCAGTCTACTGTAATAGAAGCTTCAGTTTATCATGTAATGAGACAGACATTGCAACAGTAATCATCCTCTCTGACACTCCTGACAAGGATTAAAAAAAAATTCTTGAATTTCTGTTGAGATTGTACTGATCAGGCCATAAACACTCTCCTCTTCTGGCTGTTCTACCACAGGTGAAAAACAGCAATTGAGAACTGATTAATCATAGAGTTCTTTTTCATACGTGTCCAGTCAACAAAAGAAAAAAACATCTCCTGAATAACTGTGATTCCTTGAGTGTCTCTGAGATCCCTGGCTTCCTTAGGTTTCTGTCAAACCTGTCATTTTCACTAAAACAGTGCTGGGAGCAAGTGACTCAGAACTATTCTATTAAATTAACTCTTCATGCTAGAATAAAATCCCAGCTCATATGCAGCACAAAGCTGTTTAACGATCTTAGTTCTATAACCAGAAAAGCAAAAAAAAAAAGGCATTTCTAAAACCAAAACATTTGAAGGGTAGAGAAATGCTGTTATTATGCATGAAAGGCATGCTGCAATTGAAGCAGAGAGACTTTCCTGTCCTGAAAAAGCACCAGCTCTATCACTAAACAGATCAAAAACAGCCATTTGCTGAAAGTAATGGGCTGCTTCTATAAAATTGTCACACATCAGTGATTTTGCCATTCCCACACCTCCACTCTCCAACACTCAGCAGTGACCCGCTGATCCGCCAGAACAGCTGAAGAATGGATTATTGTTTGTACATAAAATATAGCAACCACGGCCACAGATATTCAGTGCACACAAAAGTGATTTTAAAATATTTTATTTGGTCAGCAGCAAACTTCTTGTTGGGATGTAAGTGGTGCCCATAGCTCTCTGTAATCTTCCAAGTACAGCATTGCCTTTGCTCACAAATGAAGTCGTGCATTGGTAGACTAAAGGATTTGTCATTCTCCAGTGTTTCATTTTTTATGAACCTCAGAAAGGTTCCCAGTCAAGCTTCTTATCAACCAGCTGCAGAAATCTTACAGCTTCATTTTAAAACTCTGGCTTGCCCTGTGCCCAAAACTTTCTTGCAATGATTACTGTTCATTATAACAAGGGCCAGCAGTCAAGTGGCCAAGAACAGGAACCTAAGTACGTGGGTGTTGAAATAATTACCCACAAAGCAAAGGAGAGGTTCTTCATACAGCTGGAGATAAGAGGGTTGTTGAAGAAGAGTGGGGGGAGAACATTCAGCTGTTTTCTCCTGTGCTCTGTGCAGCTGTTGAAGTGAACAGAGAGGTCTCCAAAGTCAGCACATTAACCATTGCAACAGGCACAAACCCAGCGGGGCAGAGAGGAAAAGTTACACAAGGTGGGTAGATACTGCCACAGTGCTACTGACTACAGAAAGAACATACATTTCTAATATTATCACATGTCATTTAAGAGAGAAAAGGCAGAAAAAAATAAGCATGGTGGGTACAAAAAACTGGAAAAGTGTGGCGGGCCGATGCTGGGCGTGTCCCAATTTCAGGAACACTGAGATGAAGTTCACACCACGGCAGTGAGGAACAAACTCTTTTTAATTTAAATCTGATTCTAGTTTATATACATTTGTACAGAGGTTAAGAGATTGGCTACACAGGTCGCCACCTCTTCAACCTGGATGGTGGACATCACCATAAATCATCTCCTCTCTCAGAGGAGAACTGTGTAAACATTCTAAGAATAGATATTTTTTTTCATGAAGCTGCATGAGAAAGTTCTACAGAAAGACAAAAAGACAGAAAGCTCAGAGTAACAGAAAAGTTTCTTTGCAAAGGAAACAGAGATTGTTACCCAGTGACAGATGTCCAGTCCACACACCTGCCCCAACACTGCTGCAACACCATCCTAATTGAAAATTAGTCTCCCACAATGTCACACAATTTTGTATGTCATTATTTCCAAGGAAAAACATTTAATAATTCAAATGTTCGTGTCTCCACAATGTTGGCCATATCTGAAAGCTGTTGCTGCTTTGCCCTGAACAGAATTGTTGAGGCACTTGGCTGCCAGCCATTAATAGATGGAACAATTCTGCTTTGGTAGATGTTTTCCCCCACTTTAGCAGAAGTTATGGAAAAAGCTCAGTTCTCTTAGCCTGCTATTGAAATTGCAAGCCAGGATCATTCTTTTCTAGCTTTTCCAGTCTCAGCTGCCTGGGATTTGAATTACACATTGTCCAAATCCTCTTTATGCTGCCTGCCTTGCAGAAGCACCAAGAGCTCAGTGTCCACAACGTTGGGCATGAGCCATTTTACACATATTACACAAACACACACATCTCTCCCCTGAAGGAAAACTGCTGCTACTTCTACTCCTGCTCTTGTCCCTCAGTGTCTCACTCTTCTACTCTCTTATCACATCACAAAATTAAATACAAGTTTCTAACCATGTCTAACTTTCTGAGGTTTCTGTCATCTCTCTTGTTCAAGAATTTGTCTTCCAATTCAATAACTCTTTTTTCACTTGCCTGTAGGATGCTTGACTTAATTTGTTCCTAAAGACTCCAATCTTCCTTACTGTATGGAACTACTCGTTGTGGTATTGAATGCCTTTCTTTTTTCAGCAAAAACAAAACACTCCTCTGCTTAACAAGTTCCACTAGGTCTTTGATTTATATAAAAATAATAAACAGAAGAAACTGATGCTGGAAAAAAAACCCCAATATTCCCCATTTCAAGTCACAGGGCATGTAAAAGCTTTGATACAAAAGTGTTTTTATGTCTAACTTCAGCCCAAGAAAAAAAGTTAATTATTTTCATACTGTTACATCTGATGCAGATTGAATCATGAAAAGCTAATGCCACCACAGCACAACTGGGGGGACAGAGCAGGAAAAAACTCTGCAGCAGCCCCACAGCTGCAGGTGTGCAAACTGCACTGGAGAGTGCCTCTGTGCAGGAAAGGCAACAAAGATTTCAGCTCTTTTTTGTCTGCCTCCAGATGCTCACAGAACTCCCACAATAACACATATTTTCCTTTAGCTTTTAGACCTTGTGGCTTTCTTTTTTGCAGTTTTAAGAGTCTTAAGTTTCACGACTTACCAAACTATTAACATGCCATGCAAGTGAGCATTCAAAATGAAGAGGGCTAACAGAAATTACAAGCTCTGCTGTCAGTTGTTCACTGCTGTCCTTTATAAGTGTTCTCATGAGATTTAACTCTTCCCTGATCCCCTGTAATTAGCTCTGTCTGGTTTGGATGCCAACAAATGCAAGAGAAACATCAGAAGAGCTAGAAATTCAGGATGTGGCAGCTCAGCATTGCCAATTAGACATCTTCCTCCTATGAGAGCACTGCAGAAGAACCTTCACTCACTCGAGGTTTTCATGTGTTGGTGTGGTTTAATCACATGTGCTCCTGTATCCACACAGTGCTGGAAGAACAGGCTCAGGGAAGTGAATAACCACCTCTTTCACAGTATATTTCAGACTGGAAGCCAGTCAAAGCTGTGATACACAACAGTGAGTTGCCAAGGCAATTGACAGTATGTACAAGTGACTCTCAGCAACCCACCACATCCTCAACTCCTCTTAAAAAACACCCAGTGCTGTCAAAATTACCTATTAGTCAAGGCCAAGGAACACCTCTTCAAATTTCACCTGTATCTGCAGCAAATGCAAGCATACAGCAGTAAAATTAGTAGCTCACTTGAGAGTTGTGACCTGCAAAAAATCTTCAAGCATTTTGCTCACTAGAGACCAGACATTTGAGAATAAACACAGAAATAAAAAGTAAATTTAATTAAGGTCAAGTAAGAATCTGCACATTAAGAAAGATGAAAAAGTTGAGGCATAGCTGTTCCTTTATGAGGAAAAGCTTCATGAAAATAAGTTTGACTAAAGAAACAGTTAAAATTTTGAACCAGAAAAGGGTAACACGATGACTGCGGGTTCCTTTCTTACAGAAATTAGATGTTCCTTAAAAACTTGGAACCAGACAGCAGTTCTGCATAGTTTGTGACTTGGGACTGAATGTCTTCTGGCAAAGAGCAAATGCAAACTTTTTATTTCTCTCCGGCCTAGATGACAGAGGTACTTTTTCCTCTTAAACCTGGGACTCAATCAAAAGAAATTGTGCCTGCAGGAAACTGAGGAGCTGCAGCAAGTGGATTTCAGGCAGGCAGATATTCCCATTCCATCAGGCTCAGCAGGGGCTGCTCCCAGAACTGCACTGTCAGCACAAAAGGACAATGAGATCATAAACTTAATTAAGAATGCCTGTGTGCTTCTTATGTGTGATCTCTGATAGCACCTTGGCTGTTCCAAAGGGGTGAATGTGGACATTTGCCTCTCATAAAGAGCAGGAGTGACCTGTGAGCAAACTGGTGATTGTTTCCAAACACAGACCATCTCCTTAGCTGGCTTCCTGCCAAGCTGCCCGCTCCTTTTCCTCCTCTGACAGGAGACACCTCAGTGGGCCACAAATGCAGTGCATGAAAGGAGAATGCAGTGTATAATAAACATATTTTCTGTAAAATTCTCCTGATGAAGGACTGCCTACATTCCTGTGTGTTAGTAAGTTCAGACCCTCTGGTTTACACTGTGGAGTCATTTCAGTCTCGTAGCACTGCAGCCTCCCAATAAAGACAGTCAGTGGGAAGTGTAGGAAAAGCAGCTGTACTTCCATGTACAGTGACAACAACCACTGCTGAGGGAACTGCCCTGCACACACCAGGCAGCACCACAACTGCAGAGAAGGGAGGGGTCAAAATAAGGGGGTTTTATTGTTGCCCTGAGCTTTTTGTCTTTTTGTCTTTCTGTAGAACTTTCTCACGCAGCTTCATGAAAACAATGTCTATTCTTAGAATGTTTACATACTGCTCCTGTGAGAGAAGAAATGATTGATGGTGATGTCCACCATCCAGGTTGAGAGGTGGCGACCTCTGTAGCCAATCTCTGGACCTCTGTACAAATGTATAAATGGAGTTAGATTGTAAATAAAGAGAGAGTTTGTCCCCTCACTGCGATGCTTCTGTGCCTGCTTCTTTTTCTGTCCCTAAAGTGGGACACGCCCAGCCTCGGCCTGTAACGTTTTATCTATTTCTGTAGTGTACATTCAGAGGAAGCTGAACCATTTTTTGTGACCTCACAATAAAGTCAGGCAACCTTTCAAATTTTTTTGCCTGTATTTCACAATGTTGGGAGAGAAAGCAAAAATTAATCTATTTCTAGAAAATACTCAGAGGGTTACTATGGTCTAAAATCTATTTCAATATTAAGAAATGGTAATTCAAGAAAACTTCACTAATCGTGATACCAATGGGAGATCAAAATGTGGACACAAGGTCCTACAGCATTTTACTTCAAGGAAACACAGAAATCCCAATGGTGCAAATTGAACTTCCATTTTAACTTTGCTACAGGTCTAGCTTCATTTTATCTTCTTTAATTTAGAAAATAAGGAAAACAATTTCTGGAAGTTACTATCATGGATGAGAACATGGGTATTACTGGCCTGTCCAAAAGTAAACTAAAAAGCAATTATATCCTAATTAACAAAAATTGGTTTTAATAAATAGTTTCCTTTGAGCTCAAATTACTCCATTAAATCTCCCATAATAATTAAAAACAAAGGAATATAAAAAAACCCAACAATATTTTTGTTCTGACTCAGTACAAAACTAGCTCTGTGGGAGACTCCTCAGTAGTTTATAATTTCATCTTTTCAGGATTCTTCTCCTACCTTTCCAAACAAAACTCAGCATATTTGCTCTCAGTTAAAAGTAGATCTCTTTGTGTTTTTGCTGAGCAATTTGGGCTCATGGCTAAAGGCTAAAAAAGCTGGGACTTCAATGTTCCTTGGGCAGCTGTGACCTCCCATGAGTACAAAGCTGTGACACAGGCAGGTCAGAGTGGCCTGGCTGAGGCTGAGGGTTAGTCTGAAAGACAGAAACATTTTATGTGGCTTCAAGTGCAGTTAGAAGTGAGAGGAGCAGATCACAGGGCTGCTGTGCATCTCCACAGACTCACAGAACAGCTGAGGTTGGAAGGGACCTCTGGAGGTCACCCAGTCCCACCCCCCTGCCAGGGGAGGGTCACCTGGAGCAGGTGACACAGGAACACATCCCGGTGCATTGGGAATGTTTTGAATTTCACAGCTTAAAGAGCATTTGTAAGCAGTGGTGGGTTTGGTTCTTTGATTAACAAAGCAGATCTCCAGAGGAAATCAATTTTATTCAATATCAGAGCAAAATATCTCTGCAAATATTTAGAAAAGAAATTATTGAAAGCTGATCATTTCACTTCTACAGTTTCTGCCCAGATCCCTCCTTCCATCCTGTTTTTCACTGCTCTCAGGACTCAGATGAATAAAACAAAATTAGAACTGCTGGATGCCACTTCAGACTTCTTGGGGTGATAGGAATCATATCCAGAAACTGCATCATTCTTATGACATCTGGTGAGATGTTGCCACCTTCTTACAAGAAAAAGCAATGACTGAAGCAAAAGCACAAATCAGTAGTTTCACAGCACCCTATACAAATAACCCAAAGAAAACATATTTAATACTCAAAAATCAGAATGATTGCTTTCCAGAAACAATCCTTTTCCCTTACTACAAACTATATCTTTTTAAACAAAAAGAGAAAGAGGCAGAGATACCGGCTATTATTTATTGTTGAACTTGAGAATAGCATGGTAATAAAAATTCACAATTGTTTCACTCTCATTAAAATTAGGGCAATGATTTTTCTTGCAAGAGTGACTTCCAAATATGTGTGAAAAAACAAGTACATTTCTACCACACTTTTTGTGTCGTATGTGAAATACATTTTAGAAGTTTAAGTTTCTGCACTTTGTCCTGTAAAGCCATCAAATTTTTATTAGCTGTCACAAATGAAAATTGCACAAAACTAGAAACAATTCCTTGCTTCAACAAGTGTGAATTAAGGTCATTCTAATCCTTCTAGACCTAGAAAGACTTGGTGAATTTCTAGTTCTTCTACAGCTAGCAAGTCATTCTGCTGGAAGGGCTGGATGTCTCTGGGTTTCCTTTAGAACAAGAGTCCACTCTCCAAATCCTTGGCACAGGAGGAGTGCAGCTCAGGCTGCATCACTTGTCAAGTTTTCCAAAGATCTTGGCCAAGTCTTCAGCAAAGCAAAAAAATAAATAACCAGCACCTCAACGTTACTAAAAGAATCAAAGGGAAGAGCACATAAAACGACTTTCACATGTCTTAATACAACATGTCAATCTGCAAAATGCCTCACTTCACCCTTACATCATCTCTCTTAAAGCCTATATGTTCAATTGATTTCCAAATTTATTTTCTCCCAGCTTTCATTTATCCTGAATGTAATTGATGGTGTATCCGGCAATTCCTCTCACACACCACTAATAAAAAGCTTCTTTCCATGAGGATGTCAGCTGGTGAGACTTCAAATCTAGTTTGACTGGAGAAATCTTGCAAAAGCTGTCTCTCTTGTTCAGAAATGTTCACACTAACTTGGATTGTGCTCGTGTGTGCTTCCACACATCACTGAAAGATTAAAAGGGAGTATCCATAACCTCATTAATTTGATTCAGCTAAGGAAACACCAGGCATTCCCTCCCTCTTTGTCTCTAGCAATAGCAAGAAAGCTGGTAAAAAATTTTCACATTCAGAACTCTGACATTGCTGTGGTGTGTTTCAGCAATATTTAACATTTTCTCTCTGGAAAACAAATTACTGTTCTGTGTTGACTAACCATAGACTTGAAAGTTCTCTCACACATGTAGAAAATAACTGTTCCATTTTTTTTTCTTTAACACAGAAGCTCCCAGCACTATTGTACACTGAAAACGTCACAAGACTGACCTGTATATTTTTATCTCTCCAAGTCTCTCATTTTTCTTGCATATTATTTATTCTTTGAGGTATGAGGAAAACAGCTCCCAGTTTTTGAGGCCAAAAAGCCACTTCCAAAACTTACTTCCAGAACATGGAGACACCTGGGACTGTCCCATTCCTGTCTCTGCAGACCATTCCTGTCTCTGCAGACCACCTGCCACAGCCTTGGGAGCACACAAACCCCTGCCTTGGGAAACAGCCACAGCTCATTTTCTGCCAAGTCACCCCCAAAATTCCTCTGAGTACAGCATGAGTGGCAAATGTGTTGATGTTTCTGTACCAGTCAGGCAGTCTGGGCAGTAAGGTGTCACAGGAACACAACACAAAATATTTCTCTCCCTCCTTTCTGTCCCACAAGTCCTTCCAAGGGGCCTCCATGCCAGAAAGGGATTATCCTGACCAGCCTCCTCTCTCAGGGCACATGAGATATTCCCAGCCAATTTCATTAGCAAGCTCTGAGAGCTTTCAGATATCCCTCAAGACAAGCTAACCTCACATGAGATACCAAAAAACACTATTTTAAAATTATACTTAAAATCAAGCCCCTAAATGCCAAAATCCAATTCATTTGGGTACTAAGCAGAAGGTATGAAAAAAAACCCACACCACAACAACAAAACCCCCAAAAACTACCTCAAACTCAGTAATATTGATTTCAGCTTGTTTTCACTTCCTTGCATTTCATCATCTCCCCTATGAACTCTGATTCTCATCCATTTAAAAAACCTCAGATTTTTTTTAAAAATCTGATTTTTGAAAAAAAACCTCAGGCATTTTAAAGGAATGAAGCTGCTCTGCAGCTGCTGTGCCTTCACCTTTCAGTTACATGGGGCAGGTGAGCATGGAGGGCCACACACCACAGCTGGTTTTGAGGGCTCCTACAGTGAGAATCACCAACCAAACAGGAAGCTGAAGAATGCTGGAAGAAAATCAGATTACATGTGGAGCTCTCCAGGAGGCAATGACTTCAAAAAGTCTATGGAAAAGAAAGATCTTTTTCCTCATGAATATGATGCAGGACTTGAATAGCCAGACATCTGTCACTTTGATATGTGCACGGTGTCCAGAGCTGTCTAGCTGACAAAACCACAGCCATTAAAATACAAAAAATTAAAATACATCTTAAATAAAAAGAGACACAACAGTCCATTATTCTTAGGGCTGCTGTGTGCCACACAGATTTTCAATGGGGATTTGATACAGTCCCAGGCATAACTGTGACTCACCCTTAGAAATCACAACAGTGGGGATCAGGCTGCTGTATCGTAAGGATTCAGAAAAACTTTGTATTATTTCACATCCTCCTGATATTGTGTTATCAGAATTTCTTCTGAAGAACATGTTTTAGGTTCCCATTACAGATAATTGGAATGTGTTTTGTCTCAATGCAATGTCCAGTCAAATGAAATACCGAGGAGCATGATTAAAAATCAAATCAAAGTATCTCATAGGTTTTCCTGTCACTGCTCATGGACATACTCTGCATTCACTCTCTTCTAATTCACTGTCTCTATCCATGCAACTTGAAAATAGCTCAGGCAATTCGAATTCATAGTTGGGTACAGCATGCCCAACAGTGACAGAGGTAACAATGAAAGCAATTTATTAATAAAAATTACAAATAATTATTTGAAGGTCAATGTCACCACCCCCATGCTGTGCTTCTCCAAAGCAGCATGCCTCCCTGAAAAGAAATAAGCATCTCAAATGTTATTTAAGCCATGCAAGTGAGATTTCATCTGGCTTTATTTATCCAAAGGACACTTGTCCCTCCCCATGAGCCTCTTTCCTGCAAGATCTTTTTAGACCCTTCTGTCTAAAAAAATGCTCCAAGGATAAAGACATGCAATTCCTCACCTCCACAGACACGGGCCAGGGAACTAATTCCTGTAGATTAACTTTGATTCCACATATGGTTTGGCCATAAGGTATTCTTACCTAATTTGTTCCACCAGTCATGGAACATTTACAGCATCAGACTGTCTTCTGGGCTTGTCTTTTATTAAAAACCCACTGAGGCATATGAAACATTCATGTGTACAGCATATGCTAAACCAGGCCAAAATGAGAAGAGGCAACGCTGCCAACTTCAAGAAATAAAGGAAAACATGAAAAACAAATCACATTTTACCAACTACTTTCATTTTTCTTCTTAAACAGAAAACATTACTTATGAGCAACAGAGTTCTGGTTTTAACTGTGGTCAAAACAGGCTCAATCCCAAGTACAGCATTTCATTCCCTGACACAGGAGATTTCCCTGGGAGAAGTACACAAAGCAGTTCCAAGGCTCAGGGCACACCTGAAGGTTCAGATAAAAGAAATTAAAGGGAATGATGTGAGATGTTCCCCCTCCCAGTACTACAGGTTACTATGGGTGTGCCCAAACACTCTTATTTTAGGGCCACCCTGCTCCACTCTGCAGCTGCTGCCCTGTTGCTCACCTCTAGCAGTTAAAAGGAAGATGAGGAATATGCAAAGAGCAGTGAACCTGAGAATCATCATCTCCTGGAACATTACATGAGCCCTACAGCCTCTCAGTCCTTCAACATTTCTTATTTTGAGATCATCCCCTCATCACCTTAAACAAAATTATGCCTTCTACACACCCAATAAATATAATTAAAGCAATAATACTCTGATCACTAAATGATAGCCATGCTTTTGTCACAAGCTCTGCCAAATCCTGGCTGCACTGACCTGCCAAGCCTGTGAACCCATCATGTCAACACGCAGCACAGACCTGCACAAACCTGTGTCCTGAAGCAGGGCAGGCAATACTCCGTCACCAAGGCAGCCAAAACTTTGTGACAGTCCCATTATTTTTCCACAGAGGACTCAGAGAGCCCTTGAGTTAGTTTCCTATGGCTTGGATTGCTATAACCCCTCTTCTCCAGAGCAGGAATGTACTGTCCAAACACTGTTATGTGTGGTTGGGAGATGGAGACATAAACCATGACTGGAGCCCTCTTGATCATGAGACAAACAGCCTGTTTGATTGTTCAGAACCTTCTTATACAGGGAGATCAAAACTCCCAGATCTAGGCACTGATTGGTCTGGGTCTGAACACTGCCTGGGCAATGATGCATCTGCATTTCAGGTTGGAAGGGATTGGTTGAGGTCTCTGAGTTTAAATCTATCCTGTGACTGTTCACCTATGGACTTGTTTATTGAACTAGGAGACCCAAATTGGGTTTTTTATTATGGCCACATTTATCTGTCCAGATACAGACTAGCTGTACTGTGACAAAACACCACTTCCTACGCACTGAGAATTCTTTAATCTATAAAGCAGTAAGCTAAATTAAAGCTCTGTTTTTATTGGACACAAGGTTATTATCAAGAGCTGATAACTGACTGACTTACAGTATACCTCCACTTCTAAGCCTTGTTATGCTTTGCAATACCTGATGACTTCTTTCTGAAGTTCTGAAGAAAAAGGACTTTCACTGTGATTGAAGGAGGAAATTTGGTAATGCTGAAATCTTCTTCCTGTGACTGACTTGATTGTGGGTATGCACAAGGAGAACAACAGACTTACAAGTTCTAGAACAATGTTAAGTGGCAATTAACAAGTCAGTATCAAGAGGTGATGTCCATCATCACTCTAATTAGCTTAGAAAAGATGTAACATATTTTCCCTCTTCTGTAAAAAGAACTGAAGTTATCTTCTTCACAACTGGTTTGGGTTATTTTTTTTTCAGAAACAGTGGTAAAGCAAGATTTTCTTGCTTAACAACTTTCCTACAACAGAATAAACCATGGGCAATTGCCAAAATGAGTATTAACACTTCCACGGAGCAGCAAGGAAATACATAGTGCCGATGTCAGTGGAGTCAAGAGATGGAAATATAGTGCTAAAGAGTAACTTCTACAAAATGTACAACTGAGGAAATTCAGAGTTATTTAGCGTTTTCTAAAACAAAGCATTTGATAAAGCACTGTTTAGTATAAACACTGCATTCAAAGGTAAGGTGAACTCAAAGTTAGGTCTCAGATGTATTGGCCAGACCCTGGGGTAGAGGGGACAATAAGTGACAACATCTCCTCCAAACAGGAAAAGCAGGAATTTGTAAAAGTTCTTGTAACTGAATCCCTGTTGTTGCTACTGGTGTTTGTACAGGTCCTAGAAATAAGCTAAAGATGAAAAGCCAAATTAAAGCCAGAAAACTGGGTTCGTTCAGACTCTCACTAAATCAACATGAGCTGCTACAGAATCTCTCTTGTGTGAAATCCTCTGTATAAACTAATATTCTGAAGCAGACCACAAATGCCTCTTACTACTTACTCCCTCATATTTTACTAAGGTCCCAGTGGTTTACAGTCACACCAAGGTGAGGTTTGCAGGTGAATAATGCAGCTTGGGGAAAAAAAAACAAACAAAGGCCACCGCTTCTTCTAACAAGATCCATCTTTATTACACACACTCTGGTATCACAGAATCACAGAATGTGTAGGTAGGAAGAGACCTTCAAGATCATCGAGTCCAACCCAGCCCAAACACCTCAACTAGGTCATGGTATCAAGTGTCACATCCAGTTTTCTTTTAAACACATCCAGGGATGGTGACTCCACCACCTCCCCCGGCAGACTATTCCAATATTTAATCACTCTTTCAGTGAAAAACTTCTTCCTAATATCCAACCTATATTTCCCTTGACGCAGCTTGAGGCTGTGTCCTCTCGTTCTGTCAGTTGCTGCCTGGAGAAAGAGACCAACCCCCAGGTGATACAACCACCCTTCAGGAAGTTGTAGAGAGTGTATTTATGTTTCTGCCGTGGGAAAGTTTAGGGAAAGTTTTGGGAAGGTGCAGAAGGAAAGACAAAACAGCCACACCACCAAGCACCAGTGGAGCAGACGTTTCTGCCCTTGTCAGTCACTTACCTACCAGCGTTCTGGGTGGTAAAGGAAAACGACCACAAATGGTGTTTATGGCTGGAGTCAATCCTTTTGTATGCACCTTTCCCAAGAGAACAGAGAGCCTTTAATGAAGTAGAGATAAATGTGACAGGCCACTGCTTCTACACAGAGCTCTCATCAAGGCCGGGATGGCTGCAGCAGGCCACTGCTTCCACAGGTAACACTCTCTATATTAGACAAGTGATATAATTTGAAGGACTCTCGCCCTGAATTTTCTGCCTTCTGTCTTGGTGCTGCAGCTTCTCACGCAGCTTCATGTAAACAATGTATATTTTTGGAATGTTTACATGCTTCTCCTCTGATAGAAGAAATGATTGATGGTGATGTCCACCATCCAGGTTAGAGAGGTGGTGACCTGTGTAGCCAATCTCTTGCCCTTTGTACAAATGTATATAAATGGAGTCAGATTATTGAATTAAAGAG
The DNA here is from genome assembly GCA_003546035.1 of Mixornis gularis. Lineage (NCBI taxonomy): Eukaryota > Metazoa > Chordata > Aves > Passeriformes > Timaliidae > Mixornis > Mixornis gularis. The sequence continues at coordinate 2,212,895 of QVAJ01000127.1, forward strand.
TTTGTTCCCTTGAACTGCTGCTGGTGGCCTCATCTTTCTGTCCCTGAAGTTGGGACACTTCCAGCCTCAGCGATCATCAAAGGACCACAGAGGCTTTTGGACATAGAGAACCTTTGTAAGCCAGGGACTGGAACACTGTTTTTTTATGCTGTTCATGCATTCCTTAACAGCAAAACACCTGCACTTCTAGAGAGTTCATAGATGTCTGGACTATGATGCAAGTCTGGCATTCTGATTCTTGAGCAGGTCTGTGCTCACTTTCAGTAACCAGTACAGCCCAGCATTGCCAAATGTTCTGCACCACAGATTTCTTGTCTTTAAATCTCTCAATCTCTCAAGTAACAGCTCTGTCTGAGCCGAGGATCACTGCCATACACCCTGTATGGTACGGGACATCTGATGCTAAATTCCATAGATTTGTATTCAGGATGACTGGAAGCCAACTGACAATCCTCCCTCTCCTCACAGTGGCACTCTGCATCCTGCTCAGCAGAAAGGCATATCTTTCCACTTTCAAATTAGGAAAACCAGGAATGTGTGGCCCAAGCAGAAAAATTAAGCCAAGAAATACCCAGGTTGCTATTTTAAAGAGAAACTCAGTAAGTCAGTAGCATTGTGAGTGAGTAAGTTGCAGGAAATAATAGTCAGTACAAAAAGACAAGAGTTGAAAAAGACAGCTTTTACTTACAGTTTCTGCACATTTTTAAACTATCCAGCTGAGAGGAACATAGTGGGATGCAGGGAGGTTTTTTTCTGTGTATGTCAAATGTCTTGAACAAGATGTTGAGTCTTGGCCTCTACACCATAAGCCTCTACACCCAATAATTGCTGTAAAATCTGTTTTTAGGAAGCATTAGTAGACTCATGTTTTTAAATCTCCAAGATGCAGTACAGGTAAGGGGTCAGTTTGGCCCGTAATGCAAAGAAATGTTGAACAAGTTTGGCAATAAAAGTCTTCCACAGTTTTTAGTTCATTTAATGCACTGGACAACTGGTGAAAAATGGGTTAAGCTTAGACAGATGTGCTGTTTATTCTAGCATCAGCATGCTCAGCAGATTTCTTGGGAAAGCTGCTAGAAATACTTTGGTAAGACAAAGTAGGTGACCTAAGTGTCCATGTCGTTGCTTTAACAATAGCAGAAATGTACATTTTGCACTGTTTACCTTTGTCTTTGTAACATAAGACTTTGAAACAAGGTGAAATTGAAATAGCATTTCTGAGGAATGATAAATTACAGATGAAACCTGCAGTGTTAAGTGGGGAGGGTAGCATTCAGTACATCCTTGATGATCACTGGAAATACCAGAGATTGAAAGAAGAAATGTTCAAAGTATATATCGACACACCTTTGCTTAGGGTATCTTTTTAGTCCTGTGATGAATCATTCTGAACCCAGTGTCTGTGTACAGTCCAGCTGGACAGCCTGCCCTCCTGTTACATAATCAGAACTCAGAGATAAGTCAGGTAAAAATTAATGGCCTCAACTAATATTGCATCACTTGAAGGGGGAAAGATGGGGGGTGTTTTTGTGTAAGCATACAGGGAATTGTTTTCTATTTTACTTTCTTAGGAAAAGTATGGAAAATATTGGGTGAGCAAACATGAGTGAGGTACACTGACTCATAAATTAGTATCGATGTCCCAGATTCTAAAAATATATAACGGTGTCTGCAGTACCTCTATATATAGTGTGTATTTCCATAAAGGGATAAAATTATCACCATTTTTTCTATGTCAAATCCTGATAGAAAATTCATGTCTCATTGCAACATGTGCTGGTTTTAGCTGTTCAAGGTTTTCATTTTGGCTATGTACAAATACATTCTGAAATGTCAGGACATGAGGCAGTATTAACCCAGTAGAGAACTAATAAATACATTCTGATCTCTGCTTGAACAGTCTTGGTGAGCTACACATAGTTTTCACTCATTTCATAAATACTTTGGTAACTTCTGGAAGGAAATGGCATTGAATTCCAATTGCACAAAGAAGATACCACTGATGGTAATGACAAATATTTTTTTTTTGCCTGCTATAAAAATACAAAACACAATCAATTAAATATTCCAGGTCTGCTATTTATTTAAAAGAGAACAGGGAGATTAGTTGGAAGTAACAGACAATAAGCAACTGCTATCTACATTAAAAATTGTAATGGAAAGTGAAGGAGAAAGAGTGAAGGTCATGTTTTGTATTGCAGCTAACAAGAAAGGTTAAATTCTTTTGTTATGAATGGAGAAGATTTAAAAATAAGTATTACAGGCAGCATGAAATACAATCCTCTAACAGACACCAGAACTGTTTCTGTGTGTTCCTAGCAAATTATTTTGCCTGTTACAAAGAAGGAAGGTTCCTGATGACTTTGAAACAGTGGTTAATACCAGCTACAGCAGAAAAACTTCTTTTCTTCTTTCCCCCAAAGAAGGGCATTTTCAAGGCACAGAACCCACTGTTCCACTACTGAACACTGAATAACAATGCCCCTGTCTTTTATAAACATCATCATCAACCTGGTTTGCCTTTCAGTCACACAAAGCTCTTGGCTGTCCAAAGCACACAGGAATATTGTGGGGACCCATTTCAAACTACACAAAATCTTTTTATTCACATAGAAGAGAAAATTGGGTTTTGCATGAGGCCATACAAGCTTGTCTTGCAAGAATGCAAGAAAATACAGTTGTTGTGTCTGGGAATATGAGGAAGAAGGTCTTTGTTAGCTTAAGCAGCTTGGCTTGAACTTTTTTCCCCACACGTTGGTCTGCTCAAATTCACACAGATCTATTTGTGCTCAAAAACAACTGTTTCATATTCCAAGAAGCTGGTTTGGGGGCATATTGTTTCACTATTTCCACTATCATACTGCTGATACATGGAAAGTTTAGTGGAGAAAATGGAAAAGTGAAACTGTGGAAGAGGGATGTCTCTATTTCCAACTAAACTATCTCCTGCTGAGATCTTTCACACCCACACTCCTGGCATAAGCCCATACTCCTCTCCCCCACAGGAAGAATCGTTGCCTCTACTATGGGTTACCACACCCTGCAAGACCTTGTGCAGCAGCTGCTCAGGAAAATGCTCCTGAGCCCAGATCTTGGGAAAAGGACACAAAGAAATCCCTCCATGAGAACTGGTAATGTACAGCCAGCCCAGGCCTGGGGTGCAGCCACCCGAGGAGCTGAGGGAAGGTGAACCTCAGAGGAGAGAAGGTGGATGGGCAGCTGTAACCAGCAGAGGAGTTAGGTACCTCTGTCAGTGCAGGGAGCTCAGCTTGTTCTTACTGACTCTTCCTTCTGACACCTTCCGCCAGGTACTTTGAGAAGGCATTAATTTAGTTTCCCCGTGAGCAGTTCAAAATATGACTGGAATGTGTTTCTGGAAGATGAAAGGACAGTTACAGGTGATTTCTCACCATCTGCCTTCTACAAGTCCAGTTCAAGGTGCTGTTTTGATTCACAATATACATGTCAAAACCAGGGTATTATTTTTGCCTGCTCCCTAGAATCAAGCACTTTAATTCAGTGAAATACTTACAATAATCTAAAACTTCTGAGAATCAGGCGAGGTCTCTTCAGCTTGAGGTAAATTCACACAATCTATCTGGCTTGCCAACACGGCAAAAAAATCCTGCAGCTATTATATAAAGATATTGACATTGTTCTGTAGAAATATGTAATACTTGTTAGTTCTATTCTTTACCAAAAAGCCCATAATCCTGGCAGCTTTTAGGTATTCTTAGTGTAAGACAATTGCTAACTATAGTGCTATAAACTAAGAATAGGTATGAGGCCCTGGATCTAGGATCAGCCAGATGAGGTGGAAGAAAATTATCTGCCCAGTGAGCCTCCCAATTATGCTTCATCTGTCAGATGGATCACCAGCTCTAACATTAAAATCAAAAGAAGGGTAGTCATAGTAGGTGACTCCCTCCTGAGGGGAACAGAGGGCCCCATATGTCACCCAGACCCATCCCACAGGGAGGTCTGCTGCCTCGGATCCCCCGGATCCAGGACATTGCTGAGAGACTTCCTGGGCTGATTCAGCCCTCTGATTACTACCCACAGCTGATACTCCAGGCTGGCAGTGATGAGACTGGAAAGAGAAGTGTTAAGACAATTGAAAGGGACTTTAGGGCACTGGGTCAAGTGGTTGATAGGGCAGGAGCACAGATGGTGTTCTGCTCAGTCCTTTCAGTGACAAACGGTGAAAGGAATAGGAGAGCCCACATTATCAACAAGTGGCTCAAGGGTTGGTGTCACCAGCAGAATTTTGGGTTCTTTGATCATGGGGCAGCTTTTTCAGCACCTGGCCTGCTGGAACTGGATGGGCTCCATCTCTCTGTTAAGGGCAGAAAGATTTTAGCTCATGAACTGGCACAACTCAATGAGAAGGCTTTAAACTAGGTTTGAAGGGGGAAGGGGATGCAGCTGGGCTCTCTGGAAGCAGGCCCAAGGGTGCTAAGCCTGAGTTAGGGGTGAAATCAGTAGCCCAGCTGAGGTGCACGTTCACTAATGCACAGAGCATGGGTATTAAATGTGAGTACATGCCAAGCAGGAGCTCTCAAATACTACACCAGTATAAACAAACAGAATAAAATATTACTTTGTATTTCTGGCCTTTGGGCTGGGTGACATCCAGTCAGCATGCTGTATTTTTGACAAATCTCTCTCAATTACACTGTCAGTAGCATTATTTCTGCTATTTTCCTCTCCCTATTTGCATTATTCAGTCATGTATATGCAGTTACCCTCATGTGTTAGTGATCTTGAGTCTCTATGTTCTTCCACAGCTTTGTTGTACACTTCTGCATTTCAGTATTAACTAGCATGTTTATATTTTCCCCTCTATGCAAGCCTCCACCACTCCATCCTGATAAAAGCCTGCTGTTTTTTCACTTTCAGTCAAGCTCTGAAGACACCTCAGTTCCACTGCACTGAATAACTGAGTTTTTTGCATGACTTTTATATTTTTGTTTTATTTTCTAAACCAACTCTCTAAATTTTCTCTTTATTTTTGTGATTAAGGGTTGCAGGCCTCTTGCAATTCCAGAGCAAATAGCCTTAATTGATGGTCTTCTTAAGCCTGAGAAGCTGATGATTCTCTCATTCTACAGAAGGTAATGCTGTTTACCTTTCATTCAATTTTCTTTTGTTGGTCCTTGTAGTGTTAGAACCACTCTTATAAGGATGAATTACCTCTTCTTCCAGTCATTAATTGTTTATTCTAATGTCATATACACTTGGTTCTATCTCCTGTTTTATCTTGGTAATTTCATTTACCCAATGGAAAGTTGAGCCTTTGCATATGCTTCTTGTTTCCTTTTGTACAAGGCAACTGCAGGTTCACTAATTCAGCCCTGGCAGTTTTTCACCATCCCTTCTAAATTTATTCTACTGTGTTTTATTCACACATCACCTTGACAACTCTGGGATTGATATTCCCCCAAACAGCACCACAAACCAGCGGTGCAGCACTCCCCAGCCAGCTGTGGAAAGGCAAAAGCAGCATTTCCCTGGGCCCTGACAATGACTCTTGTGCCAGAGCTGGGCAGCTGCTGGATAATACCCAGATTTAATGGAATAATAATTACTGTAATAACTAGAATGACCATCACTGGCCTTCCCTGATAGCCTGTCTCAGGCTGAGGACCAAACAGCTGTGGGACTGAGCTGTGCCAAAAGGAAAAGACCCTCATTTCCAGCTGGAGTCATCGTAGTTATGGCCCAGGGAAAGTACAAAACAAATCCACAAACGATTCACCTTTGTGCAGAGCACCAACACACGTAACACCAGAGCTGCCACAAGCCCAGGTAAAGCACATTTTCATCACATTATGACACCAGCCTTGTAACATCTCCACTTCCATAAAGAAGAGGTAAACTTTATTTTTCAAGGGTAAAGTAACAGCTCGTCTAACATTTGCAGTAGGATATATTAGCTAGGTCTTTTTTATGTTTTCTGATCTTATTAAGTTTTATTACCAGACCATGATAAAGTTTGCAAACCAGTAATTTTGGTGATCTACAATAAGTAATGAAATGACAAGAAAATCATGTTAAAACAACATTAAAAGGGAGAGTCATTCTTAACTGCAGAGCGTGGGAAGCGGCAAGTAAAGCTCCCATTAGCAGTAAATACAGAAGTCGAAAAAAAATTCCTACATATTTGCCAAAATAGATTCAGTGAGGTTCCCATGCATTAAAGAGGATCATAGGACTCCAAGTTATTTTTTTTTCTCTTTACTTTCCTGAGCTTACCTGCTAGTTCTTGCTTTACATGTCCTAATGACATGAACAAATATTTTATTTTAAATTTCACATGCTGTGTACATAAACCTGTGTACACTTTGAATTGCAGCAGAGTTTCTTCGCTGGCAGAGGAGTATTTAGGGAGGTGTCCTGTGCCAGATCATTAAGAGGATTGCTTTACCAAGCTGACTGGTGAGTAGTTTTAGAAGCTGGACAGAAGTTCCTCGGCTGAAGAAATGCTGAGGTGCACAGAGATGTCACTGCTTTAACCACAATAAGAAGAAAACCAGCAGGTCCAGGCAGAGGGGTGAAAGGTGGAATGTGTGTGTTCTTCCAGGTGGGAACGACTGATCCAGGGGCTCTTCCACTGTCTTACAATGATTCACAGGGTCCTTAACTGCAATTCAGGAACTTGTCATAGCATTTCCATGGAAAGTCCTGAGCACAGCAGTGCTGGGGTGAGCAGCATCCAGCTGTTCATTCCCAGAAAAGGGAAGGGCCTTGGGGTGACCGAGGGACCTTGGGAAGGGCTGAGCACAGCAACAGAATCCAGCTGTATTTATTCACTTGAAGACAATGAACCCCCTTTGCTCCCCCTGCTTTGAAATTGTCATAGGTTTGACAACACGTGAAATAAGAAAAATTTGGGATATCTAAGTGCCTCATTCCAAGAAGTTTCCCAACCCCTTCATTCTCCTCAGTCAATTTTGAAAACATCTTTTAGCACCAGACTGAAACAACGATTTTCCAGCATGCCTCTGCTTTCCTTTCTTTTAATGTACAGCCAGACTTAGGACATATATACAGCTTCAGTTCATAAAGAGTAAAGTTCACCTCTGCTGGAAGCCAGAGAAGCTACAGCAATTAAATTCCAATTTTAAGTGAGACTGCTGAGGCTTTGGCTTCATGGTCTCCTCCCAAAGACCAGCGACTTTCCAGATAAATAACCCTTCAGTGACAATCATTTCAGAGCTGACTCCTGACAAGGATTTTTACTGACAACAGAAGATGACCAGAAAAGTCCCTAAGCATCATAACAAGCCATCTGTCACTGTTCAGTTTTTCAGACAATTAGTTATCATATAACACGCTCTCATTTTCAGCATTTTATTCTACTAAAATATTCTGACAGTTTTGCCATTTCATTCATGGGCAAACAAGGTTAATATTTTCTGAAGACAAAAACTAACTTCACTGTTTAATTTTCTATATTATACATTGACACATGTCTTTCAGTCTAATACCTAGGGCTTGTGTCATACTTAGAGTGAAAAATCCCCTGATTAGCTGGAATGTCCTGAGGCCTCAGAATTAATAATGTGAGAATGAGTTTTGTTTTGTTTTCAAACTACTTTTTAAAAAGTCAAATGATGGATTTAATTAAAATGCAAAGTCTTTTCCAAAATTCCTCCTAGTCCTTATTGCCAACCTACCTCATGCATATCAATTCTTGAAAAATTAACTCTCTTTTTGTAGCAGCATTTCAGGGACAAACACTCAGCGAATTAATTAGTAAGGATGGCACGCAGACAAACTTCTGGAAATTAATTTTGTTATCTACAAACCTAAATTTTCAGATTTTCCTCTGAGTTTGCCAGCTTTTTCTGTACCCATACACAAACAAAGCTGTAGGTACAGAAGCCACTAAAGCCTGCACAAACACAGCCCAAGTTTACCAATGTTACATTGTTTATGCAATCATGTGCAATTTACTCAAGATCAGTAGAAATCCTCTTTTACGGAAAATATGGAGCAGTTCTCGAGTATGTTCCTACGTAGGAGTCCAGGAATCAGGTGTACTTTGTGCTTACATGAAACGTTTTAATAAATGTAAACATTATTCACACAATCCACAATCAGAGCACAACAGACACAGCTGAAATTGAAACAACAGGGCTTGTGCCATTAGCAAACTCTGAACGTGAGCCAGCAGAGTGCCCTGGTGGCCAAGAAGGCCAAGGGCACCTGGCCTGGATCAGGGATGGTGTGGCCAGCAGGAGCAGGGAGGTCATTCTTCCCCTGTCCTCGGCCCTGGTGAGGCCACACCTTGAGTGCTGTGTCCAGCTCTGGGCCCTCAGTTCAGGAAGGACGTTGAGACACTTGAGCACATCCAGAGGAGGCAACGAGGCTGGAGAGGGGCTGGGAACACAAACCCTGTGAGGAACGACTGAGGGAGCTGGGGTTGTTTAGCCTGGAGAAAAGGAGACTCAGGGGTGACCTTATCACTCCATACAACTCCATGAAATGTGGTTGTGGTCAGGTGGGGTTGGATTCTTCCTCCAGGCAGCAACTGACAGAATGAGAGGACACTCTAATGTCTGTCCCACGTCACAAAGACCACTTAGGTTTTGGTTTGGTTTTTTTGGCAAAAAGCCAAATACAACTTAAACTGAAGTTTTAGGTCCTTTTAAAAGAGTCTTCACTTAGCTGCTTCCGGTACCACAAAATCTGTGGCAACCCAATGTAACTGGTTAATGAATTTCAGTTTACAGGTTAATGAATTTCAGTTTACACCTCTTCTCCATTTTTAATTAGGCCACTTCGTTTTCAAGTTATCCTATTTTTTTTAATATTTTTTCCAGCTCAGTGAGAAATCTTTGGACTATTGACTATCTTCTCCTTTTTTGTAGTCATTTGAAAGAGAAGACTTAACAAGTAAAAACGTAAAGAACAATTCATACTTTAAGGCACATACAGGCTGTATTTCATAAGTAAGGCTGTCAGACTCTGTAGCCCTGTCAGATTTTCCTACGTATGTTTTTAAATGTGACAGCCAGAATAAGGAACAAAGTAAGGTTTTTCTTCATACAGAAATTCAGCATACTAAAGAGGAATTAAATAAAGATGTGAACATGACAGACACTGCATCCCACTGTAATCTCTTAAATGAAGAAGGGGGTATCAGTCACTTTAATCTTAGAGCATCTTTCCTACACATCTGAATTCACATCAGCTTTGCCGAACATTTCCGACAGAAACAAATTCCATTACAAGTCACACAATGCCACCAATGTCATTTAAATCCACAAAATATTTATGCCTTAAAAAAAGCAAATCTTTTTTCTTGTTTGAATGCAGCAGTCTTATCAACATCATGGAAGTCTGTGGCAAAAACCAGCACTGGGCTTGCCAGGGAGGAAAAGTCATCATATCTGCTACACAGTCCCAAGGTAGAACTTCATCAGTACCCCCAGCAGGAAAACATCCTCAATCACCAAAGAACAGCAGCAGCACTTCAACCTACAGTCTCTCAGAGCACAGGTGATAAATAAAGGATGCTTCAACAAGGTGGGGAAATGCGGAAAAAGATTCTCTGTCATCTCTGAGAAGAAGTTTGAAAACAAGTCTTAGATGAAATGGGTATAATTTATATTATAGATGGGTAATGCGATGGTTGGCTCTGGCAATTAAGGGATGAATATTGAGGGTATGTTAAGAGAAGTTTTACTGATGTATAGTTATGATATTGTCATTTGTTGTTTGGGTGTCCTCTGTTCTCTCCATAGTCCCCTTTCCCCCGTGTGGTGGCCAAGGGCCGGCCTTGGTAGTGGGGACATGTGGAGGGAGGGCTGGGCCTGCGGCCCTGCACGGGGCACTTGGGAGGAGGGCAGGCTTGTTACCAGGGGGCGTGGCATGGCAACACCCGACCTCCAATCAAGTGGCAAGAAAGCAGTCTCCACCAATAAACAGCAAAGAAGAGTTGATTGACAGGCTTTGGGAGGGGCCAGGGTTACCTGAGGCAACCCACAGGGGCATAAAAGGCAGGGCAGCCATTTTGTGGGTGAGCACATGGCGGTTTAGTTCCATGTATGGCGGTTTAATTCCATGTTTCCAGTGCTACTCTTTTTCCTTAGTCCTCTGTTGCATTTTCTAAAGGTTTAATAAACCTTTGAATTTTTTAAAAGTGAGTGTCATTTCTCACAATTTATACATACAAATGCAGAAATAAAGCAGGAAAAAAAAATCTCTCCTGCTATTCTCTATTAACTCAGACCATTTTGTTTTACTTGTTCTCTGTTGGGTTAACCAGCACAAAGGTCAACTACAGCTTCGGGAATTGGTAGTTTTAGCTGGAGAGAAAACATTCTCAATTTTGAAATCAGAGAGTAAAACCAGCAAGGAAAATAAATGGGCACGAACTCAGAAACCAACACAGACCTCTTAGGAAGCACCTGTAAATCCTCCTCAGTATAATCATGTATTCTTCTCTCAATCAATTAATCAAGCTCATCTCTGTCAATCTTCATCTCTCTGCACTTTTTTAATTGTAGTATATTTTGATAGGAGGAGTTCTCACCTTTCCATGCTGCAAGAGAATTCCACACTCACAAAGTATTGGGAGGGGGGCTGAGGAGAAAAAAAAAGGAAAAATACTGGGAATGAAAGGTCATCTTCAGGAACATTAAAGGCTGGAACTAGCATGAACCAAACCACTTTGAAAGAACAGCAGGCTTGGGCAGCAGTTCTTGCTGCTCCAAGAGAGCAGCTATAGAAAAGAGAAGATATTTCAAGGGCTGCTCTCAAACAGGCTGGCTCTTGGTGGGTCATACAGCAACTGGCAGGTGCCATTTCACTGAGCCAGAGCAAAGAGGACAGACTTCAGGAAGGAGCAGCTCTGTACAAACTTCTTTACTGAAAAAAAATTAACTGAAAAGGAGTTAAGTACTCAGTTTTTGCAATGTGACTTTGCATCCGAAACAATAAAGAGTGGAATGAAAGATAGCAAGATGTAAAATAAAAAGCCTTTTTTTTTTTTTTTTACTGTTGACTGTTGACAAAAAGCAAGTTTTGTTGAACAGCCATACACAGTAGGTCACTTAAAACTCACTGACCTGTTTTGAAAGCCTTAATGAGTTCATTACATTCTCTTTGTGCTGCAATAAAGTTTAGAAGCTTCTGTGTAACAATGAGTGTGTGGCTTGGTTAGAAAAGCACAGCTCCTGGAGGAAAGAACAGAACATGTCACTGAAGCAATGGAATTCTAAAAATACCCATCCATCTCTTACTATTGTTTCAGTGGGAAAACTCTCCAAGCTGAATGCTACTTGTGCCATTTTAATTTTCATACATATGCATTTAAAAAAAAAAAAAAGGAAAAGCCACCAAAAACTCAGCACACCCTTCCCCTCACACAGAGACAGCACTTGTGGCTTTTGTTCTTGTTTGTCAGGAAGGCTGTTCTTCATGTTTACACAGAACTTACAAAGTTCCCATTTGTAGATAACATAACAGTCACACATCTGGCAGATCATCTGACAGGACAAGGTAAGATCTTTCTTTGTATCCAGCTGCACTAAGATGTGGTATGGTAAGGCAACCTTGATCTTGTTTCCATTCCATTTATCTTGGGTAGTTTGTAATTCGTATGGGCTTCAGAAGCTCCTTTAATGAACAGAGGAATTCAGCACCCAACAAAGGAAAACCTACACAACACAGCTGAGACTTGAGTGAAAACAGAGGAAACCTTGCCACAGAACATCTGCTGCTTTTTTCAAATATTTTCAGTAAAAAAGCTCAAGTTTTACAGTCTGGAATTTAGACAATTTTATCACGGTGCTTTTTAAATAAATGCTCTTCAAGAGATGGTTTTTGAACTTGACTCTGCACAACAGCAAGCTGTTCCTGGAGGTCAATTACCACAGAAAAATTTGGTTTATCCTGTGCCTGCACATTATCAGCTTCGAAATCCTTTAATGGAGCACCAGTTCCCAAGACACAGAGCTGCCTGCCTCACATCATATGCAAGATGCTGACAATTTCTCCACGCCATAGGTTCAGTTCAGCAAAACATGGCAAAGGTCCAGTAACTAAAGCTTAAGCAAACTGAAAACCATTCACAAAAGCTCAGAGCCTTCAGAGAACAGAGCCATCAACCACTTCATTGCATTAACACTTTGCAGACCGTTGGAGGATAATTAATTTTGCAGGGTAATTTTGGAGGATTTTTAAGACTCTTAACATGCAATGGATTCTTTGGCCTCACAAAATCAATTTAAGGAAATTTAGATGAATCACAAACTGATGCTCACAAAACACTAACGAGTACAAGTTATTCCCATTTCATCATGGTTCTAGTCACTACTTCAACATGAGTTTAGAACTCAGTGAGAAGCCGTGATTCACACAGCTGCTGCCCCTCTGCAGCATGGACCAGAGAAGCATGGGATCAGAAACTAAATTGCACAGCTGTCACTGAAGCCTGTGGCAAATACCCTTTATCTTCTGAGTGCCTGTGGTGACACCCTTACAGTGTTTCTTTCCAAAAGACCAGGAAACTCAGGAGTGAGAACTTCAGCTCTGCCACACAAGAGCTGATCTCATCCAGACCTTCAGAAAATTTCATTGAAGCCTGCAAAAAAAATTTGCTTGTTGAAGTTTTCAAAATGTTAGGAGTCATGTCTGTACATGTGTTTGTTTAACTTCAGGTGACTGGGATTATAGCATCATTTAGCATTTGTCAGAATGAATTATTCAGTCAAGCTGTACATATGCATTGAAGTTTTCTACCCTAGTAACATATTGTAGGAAGCTTTGTATATTTAAAAAGAGACTCCATCTTTTAAAAATGCAAAACACCCAATCTGCCCCCCCTCTCCCCAAGAATGGTCCTGCACCTGTGTTTCACAAAATTAGTATCTGCACAGTTTTCTGCATGTAACTTAAGACAACGTTTCAGTATTTCAGTTAAAAGAACATCCCAATATGACACCAGCCTTCTCTTTGTTTTAATACAACCAAAGCACCTGAGTTTTAGGGGTCATTTATTGGACTCCTGTGGTTATTCAGAGAATATGGGAGGAGAAAGGGCTAAGAGAATGCATCTTCACTAGTTGTAGTCAGAAAACAAAGAAAGAAAAATCCCAAACACATTCAACCTCAGCTCTAAGGGAAGAGTTTTTCCTTGGTATGTAACAGCTTAATTTAACAGACAAAGAAATTCAGTTCAAGGTATATTTTGTTTCCTTTGTATTTTAGCATCAGCTGCTTAAAGGGAAAGATACGTAAGCTCCCTGCTGCATGAATGCTTCTGTTGTATAAATAATATAACCTCTTTGCATTATCAGTCACAACAAAAAAATCTGATTTTCAAACCCACAGGCTCCACAATTTAGCATTTTAAATTAGAGTTCTGCCTCAAAGACTCACAACAAGCTCTTCCATTCCACTCTTAATGTCCTTCACAGTAATGAAGATTGTGGGTGAGATCTCAAAAAAAAAAAAAAAAAAGGTCCCCTCCTCCCTACCTCTGACAACTTTGCAGAGAAAACCTCATATTCTTGCATTGCTACAACTGTGTTTTTGCATCCCTAGTCACACGAATATCACTCATTCTTCTTTGAAATAACTCTCACTGTTTCAGCAGGAAACAGTCCAGTTTTGTGCAGGATGTGCAAAGAGAAGGGATCAGCTTTCATGTGTTACCACCAGTTTCCCAGGTGGGACAATGTCCTGAGCATTAGATCTCATTTACCACGACAGATAATTTTAGTTCAGAAGCTTTTAAATTCTCTTCTTTTTTACAGCACCTTTCTGGGAATTATATTGTAGCAATAAAAGCATGATTAAAAACACACTATCAGGTGAACACGCTAATATTCCAGAGAGTAGCACACCTCCAATGGCACTGCATCCCTGTATGTAAGGCCTTTTTGCACCCCACACTCAACAAAAACTGAAGTGGAACAAACACAGCAATAGCAAAGAGACTACAATCCTGCCACTTCCTAGGAAAAAGCTCACAAATACGGGTGTGTTTGCCAAGTCTGCAAATAGCACTACGTTCTTGGCTATCAGAAATAACCAGTCTTCATTTCTAATACTTTTTACCTCCACTTTAATGCAGTCTTCTCACCTTCACCTTGAAGGCTCTGTGTAACACAGGCTCTCTCAACTCATATAGCTAAAGAGTTCCAAGTTTTCCTACCAGCATAGTTTTTCAATTTCAATTTCTTTCCCCCCCCCCCTTATCCATTCTCCTTATTAATCGTGTTCCCTTTCAGAGGTGGAGGGAGGGGGGGGAGAGAACAAAAAGGAAGAGAAATTCAGTTTTCATGCTTTCCAAATATGCCAAAATGGAAAAGTTACATTAAAATCCTGTATCTTTGGGATGAACACTAGTGAAAGCAAAGCTGGAGGAACAGCCCTAGCAAAGTTAGCATTCTGGCTGTATTATAGTTCACCTACTGCTGTAACCACCTGGTCAGGTGTCTAAAAGATGTGAATAAAAAGCATGAGCAACATTTCAGTTGTTATAACCACAGCTGATGCTGAATGATCCAGCCAGACCCAAGTGGAAAACCAGCTGTCTAAAGGTGCTTTTCTTTACCAATTTACCCCCCGTTAAAGCTGTAACTCATATCCTGCTTTGACTCTTAATTTCGCTCTCTGTAAAGATATTATTTAGCTCATTATTCACCCTTCAGGTCCTAGACAAAGCAGTACCCCATACTGCCTGCAGGCTGCTGTGAATTTCTCATACACAAACGAGAGAGAGAGGTGAACTCCAGGAACTGCACTGCAGACCAAGATGGCAGGAGTTGTTTGGATGCTGCAGGGTATTCACGTGGCTGCAGAGCGTTTAGAGACTATTTCATCTGTTACTGTGGCAAACACAAAAATATTAAAGGTAGCTGGTGGAAAAGAGCTAAGAAACAAAGAATGAGGAAGAACAGGAAAGCTTACAGATGAGTTACAATATTTGATACAGCACAAACATTCCCTTTAGCAACATAAAGCTCAGGAACAATAAAAATAAGAGTTCTGCTGAAGACTTAAGTAGTGCAGATGGAGGCAGAATTTAAAGCAGTCCTTTAAATAAAAGGGGGCTGGAAGTACATCCCTTTGATGATTAATTTTTAAACTGTATGTACCCTGTATGACCTCAAAGAATTAATTTACTTACAAGATAATGACATAATGCATAGCTGGAGGGGAGGGTTTTCTGCCTGGGATTTTATCAAAGAGGAGAAATACATGGATTTCTACAAAGTAGCAGGGATGAATGGATGGATGGATGGATGGATGGATGGATGGATGGATGGATGGATGGATGGATGGATATTCATAATGCATCCCCTTTTTGTCCTCCTTGTAGGGTTGCACTAAACAAAAAGGGATCACAAACATTTATGTCATTGCTAAACATCAGAAGTGCTTGCTTTATTATTTGATAGTTTTGCATGTTGTCAGCATTTTGACTGGCAGCTTCTATGCACTTTATTGCTGTCACTGTATAAACAACACATATAGATTGATTTTATACACAGCATGCATCTTCCCTCATTAGATCCTGCAGCTGTTCCTGCATTATGGCATCATTCCCTACCTTTCAAAAATAAAATATTTAATACATTTATTCCTTTGTTTATATCATAGCAATTACAGACAAAAGGCCTCAATAAATTCTTTCTTTTTTTTTTTTTTTTTTTTTTTTGGTCAATATGCTGTGGCAACAAGCAAACTCAGGGTTTGTACCTGGATGCCCTTCCTCAGAAGACAACAGCTGGAAAAGTAGAATTCCATAAAAGTTTTGCTAAAATCTTAGTATACAAAGACAAGACCCATCCTCTCTCCCCACCTCTAGCTGGAGACTACCCCATCCTGAGCTGCTTCTGGACACCCCACACCTCAGGGCCTGCGACATACACGTGAAAAGGATGGCATGGAGGAGTTCTCTGCAGGCATGTGGAAACACAGCACCTGGAGAACAGCATCCCACACGTGCCTGGGGACCTGGCACAGTCCCAGGGGCATGCTGCTTTCCAAGCCTCTGGTTGAAAAGGGTCTTGGAGGAAATTCCCACATCATAGGGTGAACCTGTGACCCTGTGTTCTTTCAAAATCCTACAAGTGTTGTTCTGATTTTTCAGCCTTCTGATAGTTTACGTTTCTACTAGAGCTTTTTCAGGCATTGTAACAAAATCAAAGACTGGTATTTTGTAAACATGCATTCCTTTCCAGGAGGAAGGACAAATTAATGAACTTCTGAGTTGACCACTGGAGTCAGAGAAGTGTTACTCTCATCCCCCAATCCTTGGCCAAATTCAAAAGACTATATAAGTCGAGATCCCCAAATAAACTTCCCTTTTTTCTCATCTCACAACCTGATGGGTGAGTGTGGTTCTTTTCTTGTCCTCTTGCGACATACAACAACGTGTGTTGTGGGCTCTCCTGGTGAAACACACACACGTGGTCACTGCAGGGCCTCTGCTGAGCCCAGAGTTTACCTGCAGAGCCCAGAGAGCAGCAGGCAATCCAGGTCAGAAACAGCAGTGTGCTTGGGAATACACATGGCATTGGAGCTGGAAGTATTGCCCGGTGCCTGCAATTCCAAAATGCTCAACTCTTGTAGCTACAATTACTGTAGAGACACAGAAGTAGAAATTAAACACAATTTAGCTGCCAAGTTTCAGTAATGGTACACAAACTTGCTTTCAGAAACAGCGGGGCTACAGAAATAAGCCTTACACACGACAGCCCATTATGTCAGATCCACAGTAATGTGCTTCATGTCAAACCTGCAATAACCTACCGTCATCTTCTGGAATTCACAGCCAAAAGGGAGAGGACAAAGAGCCCTATGCTCAACTTGGAAAGACAAGATAATGGAACAATAAAAAAGAAATGATTGTGTCATAATTTCGTCCTCTGCAGTTACTTAGCCACTTAGATGCATTAAAGGGAGACACAAAAATAATGACAATGTGACAAGAGCAGAGCAATACTGCCCACCAAAAAAAAAAAAGCTCCAATATGTATTTTTTTATATATAATGCATTGTATTTACAACCATAAAAATTTATTAGTACTATAAAAAAACAATGTATGGTCTTATTCAGAAAATCAGATTAGAAAATGCACCATCATTTGCTATTGGCTGCTAAGGAAGGACAACTTGTTCCATCCCCACCACTGGCCTAAGTGGACACAACAGAAACTATTTGAAAAACTCTTCTGGGGCTGCAAAACAGCCTGTGCGGCTTGAGGAAGACCCTGACATAAACCTGGGGTGGCCCCAAAGAGGTTTTGGGTCAAAGGTACCAGGAAAAAACTGTCATGAGCAAGGGCACAAAGGACAAGAGGAAGCCCATGGACTCTTCATATGGGGAAGAGTGATGTTTTACCAAATCCAACCAACATTTTACAGCATTTATCCTATGCAAATCCCTGCTGAAGGCACAGGGAAGCACCTGCAACAGAAACCTGCTCTGGCTGCCTCAGGAAATATCTGCCTTTAGAGGAGTACTGTCCTAAAGGAATCATTTCAGCTATGGAGAAAAACATGCTGGTTTATGTCTTAAAGGGCTGAACTTCACAGAACAGCAGGCACAGAAGGATTGGGACACAGATGGCTTAGGTGGGGAGAAGCATACATTACATACATAATTTTTATAAATCAAGAATTAAATATATTTTGAGTACACTCTTTCTTATTGCTGCTACAGGAATTATTTTTAATAAGTCCAATTACAGAGAAACTCAGTAGAAATACCTTGCATCAGGAAGAGTTCATACACCAAGGAAAACAGAAAAAAAACCACTTGGGGGTCTTGTCTTTGTCATTTTTTTCCTAGAAACTTTTGGTAAGCCTCATCCAAATTAAATTTATTAGGAAATTCTTTGATTCATCCAGCATTACTGGCAATATTACCCAATATATTCAACAGTATTTATGCTAAAGGAAAGCTATATACATAATGTGACAATTATGTTTACTAGTTAATTTTTATTGGTTTGGTTAAAGAAGTACTTCTAATAGTCTGTTTTCCATTTTTGGCATGTCTCCATTGCTTCATTATGTGATTTTACAGTTTCCATTAATGAATCAAAATAAAAATCTAAGCAATATCATAAATGTAGCAAGCAACCATCTGCTTTCCCTTAATTACCAAAAAACTTTAATGCATCTGTGCAAGCCTCTTTTGAATAGCAATATTCTCATTTCTCTGTGAAAGAAAACTACTATGAAAAAACAGATAAGGCAATTCTGTCCAACAACACAAGGTATGGATGAAGTCCAACTGTCCTTTTTCTCATGATAAAAGTTGCAAGAAAACAAACAACTCTACTGTGGATTAGTGCTTCAAGGAAACCATGAAAGCAACTTTCACATACTGTCACATTCAAATTAATTTCACTACATGTCCTCAAATTACAAGTTGCAGGTCAGTGACTGTATGAATATATATATATATATATATAATTATGTAAATAAAACTATATTTGTGACCCCAGTCAAGCTGAACTCAAACCCTGAAGAGATCAACATTCAGATATTTTGCAAACATTGTCTTTTCTCTCTAGGTGTCTTTCATTATCATCATCATCATTCATAAGTATGTAGCTGCATTTCTACAAATTGATTTTCACAACCAGTAACCAGGCCAACCAAAATATGTGAGCTAAGAGAATATTATAAATATTCAGCTATTTATTAAGAAAATTAACCAAACAAAAATTTTTAGCACACAAACCTCACATTTTAAAAAGTAACTTTCCCAAAGGAGAGAAGTCTTTACAAAAGTACTCAAAGTAAATAGGGAGGAAAATCACAGCTCCAACACTGTTTTTCACAAATTCAAAAACGATTTTCAGGCATTTTGGAACATGGAAATTACACATATTGGGACATCACCAAACACAGCAGAAAGCCCATTGAAACCACATATTCTAGGTCACCTCTCAATCAGTACCTTTATGACACCACCACAATTTGTATTAATTCCAATGAAACAAATAAACTTTAAACAACAAAAGGCATGCAAATAAAGTAACACAAAATACAAAATGTTAAAGACTAAGAAAAGGGGGCAATGCAAAAAATAAACAGAACACTGAAAATGTCTAGATTATCTATACTGCCTTGAGTATGGGCATGAGAGTCAGCACAGCTGCATTCTTATCTAGGTACCAAAATAGCCATCAGAAGCCAGCCTGAGCAAAATGTGTGCTTTCATCATCCAAAATAACCACAATAGTTTTAAAACACAAAAACATACACCTGTATGTCCACCATACCCCTTAAACATGATTCTTCCCTTAACTATCAACTAATGAAGACAGTCTACATAGAATGACCATGGGCTCAGCTCCTCTCTCTCACTTGCTTTTGGGATCAGAGGGGAGACAGGCTGCAGTCATTCCTTTTCCCATATCTTTGCCTGAAAGCCCCTTAAATTCAAAGTTATAGTAATTCAGAGGTAAGAGGGTCATATTTTTCCATCCCAAGGGAGGTTCTTCTTTCCTTGGCAGACACTTTTCTTCCAAAACAAAACAATTAGCATGACTCAATAATGAGTTTTTACTGCATTCTTATTTAGAAAGGGAAACTTAAATCAGTTGTAACATCTGCTGTCACAAAATCTACCCAAATAGGAATCTCTACAGTAAAAGTCCAATTTTCACATCACTGATAAAAATGCCCTACTGAGAGCTCCTGGCATCACCACTCCAGGACCTAAGGGGGATTCAGGAGCCAAAAGCATCCGTGGTTTGCTCCTTTGCTTCACAGCCTCTTTTCCTCACAGAGTAGCAAAGAATTACTCTGCTCTCTCAGGCCTTCAGAGGGAACCTGGCTTACTGTGGGATCAGAAAGCTGATCCAAAAGATGTGCTGAGAAGAAGATGCTACCAACACATTGGGAGGGCTCTCAGAGCTGCACCCCTCCATCAAGATAATTCTGCAGGGAATTAGTCCAGCATTTTGCATGAACTTTCGAAAGTAACCTGGCCTTTTTTAAGCCATCTGGAGTATCAATTCAATGAATAAAAAGAACAAACTCAGGCCCTGTTTCCAGAGGCAAAAGGTTAGGATAAAGACCTACTCTCAGTAAAGGAGGACAGATGAAAGAAGAATCAAGTTCTTTCAACACTTTTTTTCCCCCAAGCAGCCCCCAGGGATTCTCAGTAGTTACTTTGAAGGTCCAAAGCTGTGCCATGAGACCACCACAGTGCTGGGTTTTTTTCCCTCCTTTGTGAAGTGTCAAATCCCTGCCGAGAGCTACTCCACCAAGAGGAGGAGTGTACAGAAAAATTCCAGCCTGGCTGTGCATAGCTCACCCACCTTTTCAGAGGTAGAGAAAACCTTACTGAGTACAAGGTAGCTATTAATGCAAGCTGCCTCTAAGGACTGCCCATCAGGCAGGCAGATTGTTGAGATACAGACAGACTGACAGCCACTCACAAGAACTCCAGTAGAGAATGCAGAGGGACAATAGGAGTCACTTATGCAGCCATGTTACAGAAGTATTTCATTTCTGTAGATCACTGCTCTGAGATAAAACTAAGACCTGCCAGTGGTTGTGGCAAATGACAAGTAAGAATTTTAAAAAAAGGAATAATAAGAAAAAGATTAAAAAAAAAATTTTGGAAAGCAAGAAATGGGAAAACAAGAAAACAAAGTAGGTTGGTCTGAAGCCTTACACAGCACAGCAAAACCAGAAAAGTTTCCTTCAGGTTGCACAAGCATCATATCTCTGGTAGCCAAATCCAGCAGTCCAACCCAAACATCAACCTGTTTGTTCCTAATTCTGTAGCTAATGTCTAGTGGTGCTGGCAGGTGACCTACCAGGATTATATTGCTGGATTATATCCCACTGCTCAAAATTCAATGATGCACAAAGGCCACTAATGGATTTTCAAAGCTAATTTTCTGAATTGTACTTAGATCACTGATGGATCTCATTCCCTCAATAAAAAGGGAGAGATTTTTTCCAATAATAAGTCACCATTTGGTAAATTGATCAGTATTATTTGGGCATGACCTGGCATACTTACTGCAGTGGAAAAAAGGCAAAACAAACAAATGAAAAGGAAAAGTGCTCCCAGAACTATTAAAGACTATTAAGAACAAAGCCTGAAAGGTAGATGCTGAGATGAGAGGGAGTTAATGAATTCTTATCTTCTGGCTGCAAGAAGGAAAAAAAAACCAAAGGCAGCTACTGAAATAGAACAAGAACACAGCAGCTCTCATCTTGCAGAATTACAGGCTAATAGCATGACCACAGCTGGCCAGAGGGCACCATTAAAACTCGCAAGCTCACCCTAAAAAGATTAGTCTTAAATTTACTCTCTAGTCTTTTCCGTATCCTCTAGAAGTTTGGGGTTTTATTTAATTCTGAATTGCAGGGGGTTTTTACAGAATTCTGGTACTGCAAGATGCAGTGCAGCCTGTTCCTCAACCAGCTAGAGTGCACAGTGGATTTTGCACTGTGCTAAGCCCTCTCCCATAGTTTACTTCGGGAATTCTGCATACAAGCAGCATCCTGTTTAGGGATTCCCTTCCAATGAAGCAACAGTAGAAGCACATCAGTAGCACATCACTGCTTAAACAGAGCTGTTACTCCTACCTAGGTCACCTGATAAGAGGAAAACCTGTCTAAAGAACAGCAAGTCCCACATTCAGCCTGCAGAAGAGGAGGCTCTGGGGTGACCTACCTGCAGCCTCCCAGTAGCAAGGAGGCTCCAAGAGAGCTGGAGAGGAACAGTTCACAAGAGCATGGAGTGACAGAACAAGGGGGAATGGCTTTAAACTGAAAGAGACTAAGTTTAAATTGGATATTGGGAAGAAATTATTCTCTGTGAGGGTGGGGAGGCCCTGGAACAGGGTGCCCAGAGGAGCTGTGGATGTCCCATCCCTGGAAGTGTGCAAGGACAAGTTGATCAGGGCTTGGAGCAACCTGGGATAGTGGAAGGTGTCCCTGACTATGGCAGGGGCTGGGATAGGAGGGTCTCTGAAGTCCCTTCCAACCCAAACCATTCTGTGATTTTATGTTTTCCTCAAATAAATTCACCCAGGAATTGCCTGTACAGTTATTGTGATATTTGATACAAAGTCTTCAACAGTTTTATTTCAGCACCACAGGAAACTCAACTGTTAAAGTTTGACTTCAAGTGACAAATGATCATAAAACCATATCCTATCTCAAAAATATTTCTCCCTGGAAAAAATATACACGCAACAATCATTAGTGTTGACTTCAAACCTACAGATGAAGGTCAAATTTCATGTTGTGAACATTTACTCCACTCACACTGAGGTGGGACAAACTCACACTGTTGAAACATAATGAATTCCTATGACCTAAGTCATCCCTGCCCTTCTCTTGGGGGAAGGGAAGGCACTTTGTTGTGACCCACCTTGAATGCTTTTTCTGTGAAAAGATACAGCACTTCCACCACTTAATTTTCTCTGCTTATTTACACTCTGATCAGAGAAACAATATGGAAAATACTTATTAAATCACAGATGGGGGACACAATAACAGACTGGAACTGTGTCGCTTCAATTTTTCAGCCTTCTGATGTTTTTACATTTCTCTACTAGAGTTTTCACGCTTGTAACATAAACAAAGACTGATGTTTAGTAAATAATACATTCCTTTACAGAAGGAAAGACAAATTGATAAACTTCTGAGTTGACCAGTGCGGTCAGAGAGGTGTTAATCTCGTCCCCCAATTCCTAATCAAAATCCAAAGAGTATATAAGTCAGAATCTCAAAATAAACCTTCTTCTTTTTCGCCCTGACGCTGACTCAGTGAACGTCCTTCTTTTCATGTCCATGTAGCCGCAGAACTGTGTCCCTATTCCCAAACAGAGTTGTTTTTCTTGTGAAAAAGAATCTATGCAGTGCTTCTCAGGAAGATGTTTTAATTTAGCTTTTTATCATTTGCAGCTTTGTCACTTGACATTTTTCTGTCTCCTGGGCTTTTCCCTTATCTCACACTCAATGGTTGTATCTGCACCTTGTTTTCTCAGCAAGCATAGTGCATACATAGAAATCACTCCAGCAGCTTTAGAACCACCCCAAATTCATTTTGCTCAGGGAAGATCCTACCAAAGCATCTATATTGAAAGTTGAAATGACCTAGCATTTCATTTGGTGTAGCAAGGTACAGCTGGTCTGCAGGGGGACCAAATGAGTCTGATCATAACAGATACGATTTGGCTGACCTGGCTTCTCCTAGAAGTCCGTAGGGGAACAAAGATCTCAGCCAATCCCATCTAAGCCCTGGATGTGGACACATCACTGGCCAGAGATCTGGGTGGTGCAGAGATTCCCTCCCAATCTGAGAAATTCAAACTTGCTAGAAAAGGAAGCTTGGAACAATAAATCAGGCTGTTTGCTGAGGACTCTGGAGGTTTACTGTGTCTGTAAACAGCTTTACATCTGTCTCCAACCCACAGCCATCATGTAACAATATGGCTTCAAGAATTCCTGGATGCCTGCTCTAACTTTTACAAAAAAACTGATTCTCTGGGGAACACTGGACCTTTGATCCTTGTTACCAGTTCCCAGGACATCACCTTTATCTCTGTCTGGAAGCCTCTGGTGCTCCATCCTGGCATGCTGAGTTCTCTGGCAAGGTTAAAAGGCTAAGCAAAGACCTTTCTGGAAGCCAGTACTGGGTTTGAACTAGAACACAATCTAAAGTCAAGTCAGTATTTCTTGTTATCACATCATAGGCCAAAGAGATTTCCTG
Source organism: Mixornis gularis (assembly GCA_003546035.1). Classification (NCBI taxonomy): domain Eukaryota; kingdom Metazoa; phylum Chordata; class Aves; order Passeriformes; family Timaliidae; genus Mixornis; species Mixornis gularis. Next base: position 2,236,620 of record QVAJ01000127.1, read on the forward strand.
CATTAGATTGTTTTCAAAAAACATAAGAAGTTTTTGATCAGATACTGTTTTCTCTCCCTCTTTTAAAAAATAGGATCTGCAGTTTCAGCATACAGTAAATGTTAAGTTCTGTTTGTTTCTAAGCCCACAGCAGCAACACCTTCAGCCAGAGCAGTGCCTGCCACCACCTGCAGCACCTCAAACAAGCTGAGCTCCCTTTGGGCAGAAGTATTGCTGTAGGGACACAGAGAATGAGACAGGCTGATCACCAAACAACATGAGAAAACAAACAGTCCTAGAAAGAATATAACCTACAGAAACCTCGGGACATGCACTGCTAGGTCTCTCAAGAGCCATTATACCAGCTGACACTTCTGTACCAAAAAATCCTTCTAAGGCATTCAAAGCAGCTTCAACAAACTTAAAACAGCAACCAAGAGCAAACACACACCTGTGCAAACCACCCTCCTAACTCAAACTCTGCTCTGCCCACTCTGCTTCCTCTGTGTATCTGTTGTGCAGCCAGCTCCAGCACAGGATCTGCAAGTACTGAGTCATCTTGGCCACATCTTTTAAGTCCCACACACAATTTATAACTTTATAACTAAGTGCTGTATTTCCCACATACAATTTATAACTTTATAACTAAGTGCTCTATTTCTCCTTTGCCTTCAGGTACTCAACTCATAACTACAGTTTCCTTTACACCTCATTAATTAGATAGCTTAACCTCACATAAGGATATTGATGGGAGTCCAGCAGACTAAAATTGGTTGGTAGAAACACAGACCTATTGTTCAATAAGTGGTAACAAACCATTTTTGTGCAACCATGGAGGCACAGGCACTTGCAGCATCATGTCAGGCAGTTCACATAAAACATGATGGGGGAAAAAAGTGAAATCTAGACTCAAATCTCCTGCAGATCTCAGAGATCTGACAGCTCTTTTCACTGAGCTGAGGCACCTGCTACAATGCTCTGCATTTCTTCCATCCTAATAAATACCCCTTAAAAATAGAAATCCATGGCTGGTGAAAATACAACAAATCTGTTCCTAGAAGGACACTGGAATGTTTAAAGCCTGAAATCCAATCTCCACTTTTTAGGAACAGTCATGAAAAAAGGATGTTTATTGCAAACTAGCCATTACCCAGTACGAGACCCAAGTCAAGTGATTGCTCTTATCACATGCATGAGTTTCACTCTCCCACATCCTAGGCACATGTAATGATAAATTTAAAAAAATATAAATAAATAAAGGGAAAAAAAAAAACACAAAAAAACTTTCCTGACTAGTTCTTCCCAGCAGACTACTTAGAACAGGATACAAGTCCCTGTGTATGTGTCCTGGAATAATCCAGAATGTTGCATTGTATTCAACAGTTATTGTGCCCAAAAATAGTTAATAAACTTTTTTTTTTCCACTTAAATCTTGTATCTTGTTCCTTATTAGCTGGGATTAGCTGGAATCAAGGGGGACGTTGCCCATTTCAGAGTGCCCACTTCTTTAAATTGTCTCAAACCAAGACACACAAACTCTCTTGCTTTCCATTTGGAAAACAGTATTCCCAGGATATACACTGATAAGGAAATACCGTTGCACAGACACATCTTCTAGGGAAAGGAAGACAAAATAAGGTACATTAGAGCTTTCTGGTATTACTGTAGGGAATACATTAACAGGGCAAAGACTAAAATATTTAGTCTCTCTGGAGTTTTAACTTCAAACTGAAACCAGACACAATTCTTTGATCTTAAAAGTGGAGAAATTGCATCTCCTGCTGTTTGCCAATGTGGAATTTCCACCTAGACCATAAAGAGTGGCACCTGTTCCATTCCCTGTGGACATTAAAGAACTTCAGTCCAGTGGCTGAGACACACGTGCTCAGCTCATTTCCTGCCTCTGCTGACAAGTCTTGCCAGCACAGGAAAGACAAGGGGTTTGTGCACAACTAAAAGGGTGTTTTGCCCACCCATAAGATCTCTGTGAATCAGACTGCAGGGCTGTGTAGGGAAGCCTGCTGTGCTTCCAGCCATGGCAGGTGACAAGAGAAGCATTTGTCAGCAGTAATGCTCACCTGGTGCCTTGTAGAAATACCACGGAATTCACTTAGAATAGAACGGAGAACATTAAATTCTGCTGTGCCCCAGCTTCATTGTTCAGTACACTGCTAAGCATTCTGCACCAGGCAAAGCTTCTAGATTGATTTAAGATACAGCCACAAGCAATAATCAAGTTATGAGGGTGTAAAACATAGAGAATGACAGCAATGCCTGCACTGAGAGGGAAAATAATTATGTCCTCAAGGCCAAACTAAGGTGGAAAGGCTCCCTGAGGCATGGAATCACATAACTTTCAATATTTACCTCAAAAGCCTGCACTCCTCATCAAGATGAAAGAATGTTTAATTACAATCAGTTAGCTTTCATTCCATGCAAATATTACGTTCATCTTTTTAAAAATCATCTTGAATTCACTTGTATCACTAAGTAGCCCTAAGAGCTCTTAAATCAAGGAGCAGCAAGTACTCTTGTAAGAAAGCAACCAAACTCAAAGGTCTATAATAGACACATAGGTTTTCTTTACAAAGACAAAACCAAATATTTTGAGTTACCTCCATCTCCATTATCCTCAGTCATTCCCTCATCCCCAAAGTATAGCCCCCTTATGATTAGCCATTTCCCAGTAATTGTAGACAAGAGGAAATTATTTTATCTGATGAGCAGAAAATAAAAGCCATGTTTGATTTTCCCTAAAATCCAGCTGGAGGCTTTGGAACAATCCTGGAAAGACCATGATTTCACTGCACTACACAGAAGCTTAACTTCAGAGTTAGGCTGGTAAAATTAAGATATTAACTCTGGATTATCACATAAGGAAGTCTGATTTGAAACATATTTCTTTAAAGAAACGTTCTTTTGCATTTCATGATGTTTTATCAAAGTATAAATACATTGTGAGAATAGTCATATGTTGCATTAATAAGCAGATGGGACTCAGTTTCTCCATGCAGAAAAGCCAATTCTTTATTCACAAAGCTCTTACTTACAGGAAATAAAAGAAGGCATCTTCTGACTGTGTATCTGACTGTGTCAGACCCAATTCACTAACAATACATTGACACTCAGTTTATTGGTTGGTAAATGGCTAGGGTGTACATCTGTCAAATTTCTCTATATTTGGTTAGTTTACAGATTTCATTCACTGATTCCCATGGGATAGATTCATTGTTTATGCAGATGCCACTTATTTTGCTCTATAAGAATAGGTTGTTATGCAAACAGATTCTCATTCTTAAAATTTCTCCTTATGGGAACTAACAAGCTCCTTCTAGCTTAGCTAGAGTAGCAGGCCCTAAACCATATTTTATAAGACCTTTCATTTACAATATCTCTACTTTTATGCAACAGTCATGCATCCCAAATTAAGTATTTACCTGCATGAAACAAATGCTAGAATTCACAGAGCAGCTTTTCTTTTCTCCTGGCCAATAAATCAACACAGGTGGCTGAGGTGCAATTGAAAACTTATTATATATGTTATAAACCTGACTGTCTAGAGGAAAACCTAAATCCTAGTGTATCCTAGAAGAAGTTTCTCTGAGGGAGAAAGATTTTTTTTGAGGTGATGCTTTTCTCTGCATGACTGAGCTACAGCTTTTGTTGCTACACAAAGTTCCCAATGAAAACGGACAATTGCTTTACACAAGCCCTGAGAAAAGGTCAGGCGTATAACTGATAGCACAGACAAAGACTGTCATCACCTCTCCTGTGATACCCAGTTCTGGCTAGTTCCAAGCACAGGTAACAAATGTGGAATTCAGTTCCCTACCTTCTCCATTCACAAAACTTGAGGAGCATTCAAGAGAACTTCTGGGAGATGAAAGACATGGAACAAGCGTATTCAGTCAACATGAAAAAAAATGGCAAGGTAAAGGAGAGGGAGGATGGCAGCAGGAAGCTTGCATCTCCAACATCAGCCTGTGGGGAGGAGAACAGTGAGAGAAGCCCAGCTTTTATCCTTCCTTCTAAGTTGTTAGGAAGTAGAAACAAATGAACTCACTATGCTGGCTTGAAGATAATACTGTGTCATTTAGTATATAGAGGAGGAATGCAGCCTGGAGCTTCCTCAAAGCCTTATTAGCCCACAAATCCTTGCAGGAAGGTCTGAGCAGAATGGTATCTCAAATAGAGCTGCTGCTTCCTCAGGGAATCCATCAGATGAACACCGTTAGCTATTTCAGCATCAGTTTAAGAAGATGTAAGGGAAAAGAAGTTCTGCCATGCAAGCAGGACCATCAAGATAAGACCATCTGTCCTGGTGTGATGACACTTTTTAAGGCAGCCTTGGTCAAGTGAAACCGGGAGCAAACTAAAAACATTCAAAACCCAATTACTATCCTCAGTCAGCCTGAAAACTGTACAAGTAGGTAACATGCAGTAGTGGCAGCATGCCCAAGCTGCAGGGATGAGGTTATGGTCCCTGAATGCTTGCCAACATCTAGCTGAAATGCTAAGGGAACACACAGCAGACAGAGGATACATTAGAGAGCATCCTGCTCCCAGAACTGTGAGCACCAAGCACTTATGATCGAGGTTGTCAAGGCAGAGGGGGCAAAACAATTCTTCGTAACACCTCTCCTTAGATGCTGTATTTAAATGCATTCCAGCTAGTTACAAACTACAGCAGCATTTGAAACATCATTTCTTCTCTGTTTCTACACACTTTATTGTGCCTATTTTTTCCTTTGTGTGTGGGAATCTGAATCAGATAAAATGCAGAACACTAACTTCAGCATTAACAGCCAAATACATGCCTGCTTCTCTGACATCCATTTGTGACTGAATTTATTGAGAAATTATGATGATTTGGTAGAATCAGTTCTAACACTTGAACATAAGGAAACAATCTTGTAACAGCTGAGCAAAGAATTCCCTTCTTAGATACCTCTACTGCTACTTCCAGCAGCCAGAATTCCCAGGAATGCTGATCGCACGCAAACTGATGTTTGGAACAGATATCTCCCCCACCTCTTGCATCGGATCAGAAAAAATAAAGAGAATCAAATCTACAGAGACACGAAGACATAGATTCCTAAGCACCTGACCTCACAGATGCACAGACTACAAATCTATACCCAAAAAGACAGGAAATATTACAACTACACACAGGAGACAAGCCAGAGTTAACAAGCACTCCAATGCTCCCGAGACATGCAGTGATCAAAGCCCTGACTTGGTTCTACACTCCACAGTTTAGATCTATCTTCACAGTTGTCTGAAAAGAATAAAGTGACTGTAAAGATTCATTTTATACCATTTCAGTTTACAAAAATGCTCAATGCTTTTTTTGAGTATTTCATTAACAGTTTACATTTCAGAGTATATTTCATTAACAGTTTTCAGGCATCTGACAAAAAGAGTCCTTGCTAAAATTAGAGCAGCCAAATGGCAACACAGGACTCTGTGATAGGGAGGAGAACGTAAATTGGGAGGTAGGATGGTAATGAAGAACAGACATGACACGTGACCAAAAATTTGAAATAAAGGAAGCCTCACACACAGGCACAAGGTCCTGGTGGATAATTGACTTTTTCTCCTGGTAATTACTGCTTGGCAACTGCCAGTCACGTATGCAGTCCTGGTTTCAGGTGCTGTTTCAGTTTTCGATCACTTTTAAAGTGTTACTTTAAAAGCCAATATATTCCATACACAGGAAAGCAACTGTTTCTTCAAACAGTCTCTTTCCCTCAAGACATCAATTCTGCATTAGTTACATCAAAATTTTTTTATTCCTTCTCTGCAGGTACACTATAACCACCACTTTCCAAATTCTACACTTCCTGTCAGTTAATAGCCCAAACCTTCCTTATATTAAATGACCTGGACAAAAAAAAGAATCCAAAGAGCTCGATGCAGCAATGAATAGAAGGTACAAGCCTCATGAAACTTCTGGAACATCACACAGCCCTTGGAGCTTGCAGAAACTTCAGCCATATCTGAATATTCGAGATAAATATGCTGAAAATAAAGCATATTTAAATCTCTTTAGCGGTCTCCCTGATTATTCACGGACTATCTGGCCTCAGATCTGTTTACCCTGGTTAAAAAAGTACACGAAGATAAAGCACTTCAAAGTCCATACTGATCCCCTGCTTTCATGTGTCTCTGTTTGGAAGCTGTACTTTTGTGGCTGTGATCTACCAGCTGCTTTCAGAACTGCTACCACCAATGTCACAAAGATAAAGAAGTTTCTAAAAGAGCATTGTTATCGTGTTATTGAGCACAACATTTAATAACTATTTGCTGTCAGGGTCTTTAAGTCACTTATTTTACCAGAGCTGCTTTGCATTCAGTACCTTCCTGCATGCTAATTTGGAACATAAATTCTTTTCAGCTGTATCTCATTACTGTACAAAATAAGCAGTCCACTACTCCATCACAATTACTCAAGTTCATCCTCTTCTATTACCTTCGGTGACAAACCAACACAGAACTTGAATTCTGCTGGCTTTTATTGTGCCAACAGTATAACAAGGAAACCATAACAAGGAAACTCGTAACCAGAATGGACTGTAGAAGAGTCCTGAGAAACCACAAGAGCCACAAGCCCCTGAAGTTTTATAGAGTTCTTGTCTATTTCTTTTAGACTCCTTGAAAAAAATCTCATACAAATACCCTTGTTTTAACATACACTGTAACTTTACTTAAAGTATCAATTCTCTACTAGATTTTGATTTACATCAGTTTGAGTTATGCCTACAACATGCATGTTTTAAATGCTAGGAAGGCTACCTAAAAATAAAAATTGTTATTTGTATTATACATACAAAAAACATATTTGAGGATCTATTTTTCCCTAATGTTCAGCAGATGTACTACGGATGCTTTTACTTTTTGCAGGTCTTTTTAGTTAAGGAATCTTTTTAGAAACCCATAGGTTTGTTTCTATAATGCTTGCAAGGAACAGGTTCCTGATGAAGGTCTTGAAGAGGAAATCAAGAGAAGCACCAATGCCTCATCAGGACACACACACCCTCTCCCCTCAGACAGAGATTTGAGGATGAGAACAGAGCTGGATCCCAGATTGTTGGGCAGCAGCACCCACCACAGGGACAGGCAGTTCTAGGGGTGCATCACAGATATCCCTGTGGATATCTGCCCATGTGGATACAGCTGGGGGTGTGTTATTGGCAGCACACTCCAGATCTCCCAGCACGGAGCACACCTCACACCACACGGTGCTGGGGCAGTTTACTTTGTCCACCCACGAGCAGTGGGGCTGCCACAACCCCCAGACCTGGCTGGTGGGGGTCTGGCAGCAGCCACCAGCACTGTCCTGAGCCCACACAGGGGAAGGTACAGCCAAAATACAGCGTGACTTCCCCAGTGGGCCAAAGAGCCAAAAACACAAGAGTGCAACACGGCTAGAAGACAGCATGACCTTCCCAGTGTGCCAGAGATCTGGCACACCATAAACACAGTTGTCACCCTGATCTTTTTCAGCCTTCTGATGTTTGCATTTTTGTAGTGGAGTTTCTCACAAATTTTCATGTAAACAAAAGTAATGTTATTATGAACTGTTCTTATTTATCGTTTCTCTCTTGAGGAGAGACAATTAATAGGCTTCTAGTTTGACCAGTGTGGTTGGAGAGGTGTCAACCTCATTGTCCAATCTGTGGCCATTATCCAAAATCTATATAAATCGAGGTTGAAAAATAAACCCCTCTCTTCCTGCCCTGACGACTGACTGTGTGCGTGTCCTTCATTTCGTGTGCTATAACAACACACCGTGTGACGTGTCCTATTTTAATCACCAAGGTCCCCTCCTTCTGCTGGTGAGCTGAAGGGGCTGGTCACCCTACTTAGCTTGTCAGAGTGTCACAACGATCCCAAAGAGAAAAAACCAAAATAAGTACATTGCTGAAGGAGCAGTGATGCAGCACCTCAAGGTTACTCTCACTGTTCAGAGCCACCTCACCAGAAAAGCTGCCAGCAGTGACCGCCACCCTCCCTCAGCCACTGCAGACATCTTCTTGCATGACATCATCTTCCCTCCTCCCTCTGCCTCCTGCTCACAAACTGAGGCCAGGCCTCTCTTGGGATATGCTGGGACCACTGTTGGGCAGGGGTTGTTCTGGGGGCTGCTCTGGCCCCTGGAGGAACATGCACCAGCTGGGGGCAATGAGCTGCCTTCCTCCACCTTCTTCCTCCTCCCCACCACTTCCACCCCTCACCATGCTCTGTCCACCAGGAGAACAGTTTCCACTATGCCAACGCAGCAAAGCATTAGAACAAAGTAATTAAGTCCATGGGGTTTACTCTCCTCCATAAAATTTCGTATTACTGATTTAGAAAGATACTCAAAATTGTGACAGATCCCTCGGTAAATTACAAGGTTTCACGTGGAAATCACGGCAATTAAAGCTGTCCCTTGCATATCTATTCTTTATTAAAAATAATAGGATCTCGAAATATTTATCAAAATATCAAAGGAAATCAGACAAGCAAACTGAATTCTTTAGCTTCTGAAAGGCCTGATATGCTGCCATGCTAAATCCACAAGACATGGGATTTTCTTGGATCTCATGTAGTACCACTTTCTCTTTTAATATGGAGTTCTGGATTTCTGTTTGTTACAATTTTGTGGCTGTTTGTAAAGTCACCTAATACTGCTCTTCACAAGCCAAACTGTGCTAGACTGAGGAGAGAACCTCCTCAACTAAAGAGATTAATACTACCCAAACCTGTAGTCTCCACAAACATTTAGTAAGTTGGGGTTTTTTTAATGAAATCGCATAATTTTCCTTTATCATCTGCAGTCAGGTACAACCAGCTAGTATATGATAGAGATACTTTTTAGACATATACCTGACTCCTCCATAATATATCCAGTGGGCAGTTTTATCCATATATCTGTTATAAATCTAGAGATTCCTTATGGCTCTTTTATAAGTAAGCTCAGAAGAACAAAAAAAATAGGGTTTAAGGTTGGGGTTTTTTCTGATTTGGACACTACTGAATCTTGCTCTCATTTGAAGGCAGGTTACTTTCTACTTTTACTTACTTAAATTTAAAACTAGAAACAGACACATCTATCAGCATTTTACCTCCTTTCAAGTAGAAAAAAAATGCCATTAATTTGAAGTTGGTGGAAACAAGATCAAGTGCAGAGAAAATTACCAAGTATGTTCATTTACAAATACATGAGACACCATGATAGCACTAAAGGCACCTGTAATAGTACAGCTCCCACGGCAGCTTCACAAATACTGTTATCCTCAGTACAGACCCTCCTCTGGATGATTAAGAGCCAGAGTCTTGTGAAATCAGCATGAATCTTACTGGTATGCTCCAGTACATGTTATTTTTTTTTTCATTTTATTCATGTAGCTAGTTTAGAAGCTAAAAGACAGCTTTTCCATTCTAGGATTTAGTCACCTTAGTTTGATTTCCCATATGTGTTTGTGTTCCCCAGTTGAAAGTGCCACAGCTGTGTAAATAACTGAGACAACAATCACAGCTAGAGAAACAACCTCAAGCTTCCCCATTCTATTCCTCCCCACTGAGAAAATATTTGATCCATTCTTCAGGAAGAAATTTCATTTTCTGTGTTCTTTTAAAACTCCTAAATATGTACTTTGCTTGTCTTCCTGATTATCATTGTTATAGATGGGGAATGTGATAGTTGGCTCTCACAGTTAAGAGATTAGTAGTATGTGTATGTTAAGAGAAGTTTATCAATCTGTAGTTGTGTTGTTGTGATTTGTTCTCCTCATAGTCCCCTTTCACTCCCGCTCCTATTATTGACACGGACGGCCTTGGTAGTCAGTGCCCTTGGGAGGAGGGCAGGCTTGTTACCAGGGGGCGTGGCACGGCAACGCCTGACAGCCAATCAAGTTGCAAGAAAGCAGTCTCCACCAATAAAGAGCAAAGAGGCATTGATTGACAGGCTTTGGGCAGGGCCAGGGTTACCTGATGCAACACCAGGGGTATAAAAGGCAGAGCAGCCATTTTGTGCATGAGCTGCTCTTTTTCCTTATTCGGTCTTTTGTTGTATTTTGTTAAGGTTTTTAATAAAGCTTTGAATTTTTTATAAGTGAGTGTCATTTCTCACACCATCACTTGCACATACAAAGTTTATTAACTGAAAGAAACATAAAGTAAAAACATAAACCAAACATAAAGTAAAAACTCTCTCTTTATTCCTGTGTGGCGAGGATCAGCACAGTTGTGAGTTAAACAGCATCCTATAAGTAAGGCTCACCTGTCTTTGTGTAAATACTTTTACTTAGATGCTCATAAGAGACAGGTATTCCTTGGACTTGAAGTAGTCTCAGCTTTTATGTATCTTCACTGGCTTCTTCGTAGACAGAAGAGGAGAGGAAAATAATGCTTCTCAAAGGTGGGAGACACCAGCTACTATTGGCATGCTACGTTGTTCTTTCTTTTGCTGGAAAAATACAGTATTCATATATAGAAGAATTTGCCATCTAGTCCTTCCATTTACCATGTAGACTCTTAGTATTAAGTTCTTACCTTCTCCATAGTTTTCATCTTCCAGGAGGACCTGCAAAGAGCAGGCTGTTTCCCAGGGAATCCAGGAAAAGCTCTCTCACGTTCTTGAGCCCAGACCAGAACTGCAAGGCTGAACTATGCAGTATATGCCACTTCATCTGCCCTCCACAGAAAGGAGGCTGAGCAAATTAAAGAGAGTGATAGTCAGGTGGAGGATAAGCCTACCAAAGGCCCAGGTTAGCACTCCCTTTTCTCTGCTTTTCCTCAGTAACCCTGTGGATGAAAGAAAATTGGCCATTGCAAAAAGCCCTGAAATACCCTCCCTGATGCAAGGACAGGCTTCCTGCCACGCAGGGAGTGCTCACAGGGCTAGGAAAGAGAAAACCACCAAAAAATCTGAGCTAATCACATGTGAATAATCCCAATTTTATACTTAATTGCCTGTACCATCTCATGAAAGATCTACTACTGACTGCTGGAAAACCTGGGACAAGCTAGGATGTACCAGATTTTAGGCAAGGTGTGAAGCATCTCTTATCTACCATTTACATACCAAGGCAAAGGGAATAAGCAGAGACTTTGCTGATAAGTGAGCCAATGGTCAGGGATACACCTCAGAGTGCTGGCACTCACACGTGTTGACAGAGGAAGGGGTGCTTGGTTTGTGTTGGCCAGGGAAACCTCACATGGAAAGCAGTTTGCATCCTCTCCATTTCATCAGGACTTCACTTTTCTGCAATAACTCACACTTGAGAAACCACATCATTCTGAGCCTCAGGTGAGGGAGCAGTTACTTTCTGAATTCATGCTATCCAGCATTTGACTCTATAAAATCTATGTTTTCATGGGCTTTCTTTTCAGCATACATAAAGGGCTTAAAGCTAAAAAGCAAAACTTTCCAAATGACACACTGTCAGCACAAAAAAAAAAANTTCATGGGCTTTCTTTTCAGCATACATAAAGGGCTTAAAGCTAAAAAGCAAAACTTTCCAAATGACACACTGTCAGCACAAAAAAAAAAAAAAAATAGAGCTCTTTAGGTTACCACAAGTTCCAATAACAAAGGAAAACAATACTTTAGGAGTTCTCAACACTTCACTGCCGAGCTGAATAATTGCAAATAGGTGGGGAAGGGAAGAAAGTTTTTCCAGATAACAGAAGAGAAGGTGGTAAGAGGAAAGAGTCAGCACCTTCAAACAAGGGCAAGAAAAGAATACTTATCACTGTCATCTAATTAGGTCACGGGGGAATCAGTAATAAATTCCACATAACAGTGCAAGCTGGAGGCACAAAGAAGTGATTTGGTAGGGTGATGGCAAATCAGAGTATTTGTACTTCCCAGCTGGTGACATACTTGCTTACTAAAAAGCCATGTGTTCAAGTAGGGCTTTTTTCTTTCCTATTGTGTATTTCCCACTGGGAAACTGCTGTGCATTTACAGATTGATGGCCACAGAGACCTTCTGTGTTCTGTGCAGCTAAGCCTCAGTTAAATGTTGCTGGACCCTGCTGTGTACTTCTACTTTAAACATACAATATTCTCCTTGGAGTTCAGCTAAAATGCTTTTACATCTTTATTGAATATGGCAGTCCCTAAACTGTGACTAAAGCCAGTTCACCAGGATTTTTGTCATGCCAAGACAACATCATTTTCCTTCTGTGGTACATTCATAGAGATGTTTCTTCTTTGTCTACATACTTTTCTGTTGCAGAATTCTGCCTTTGCTGTGGTTCCTCTAAGGGTCAGCACACTAACATGACCTGTTATAGGCATTTAGGTGTTTAAAGAGTTTACAATAACCTTGCTCCTCTCTTGGTTTTGCTGGAGAAGGAACCAGGTGATCACAGGGAAGCCCTGGCTTACAAGATACTGATGTCTCTGCACTTTCTGAAACCAGAAGAGACATTTCTGTAGATAGTATGAGAACTCACCTCCTAATGACTTGATAGTACAGTGGCCTTAGTGCATCATATTACACTACAAAAATACAAGGGAACATGCTACACAGTCACAGTCCCATGTATTTAGGGCTCTCCTCAAACATCAAAGCAGCATTACAACTGTGTGTATTTCCAGTATAGACAGACTAAGGGGAAATGTTCACACTGGTGAGAAGGGCAAGATTAAAAAAGCCATACCAGTCAAGTAGAAACAAGGATGGAAAAGAGGAAATTAGGGCATGGAAGCAACAGAGGGAAAAAACACCAAACCAGCCCAGGGTATATTAGGTATGATCTCAAACAAGCAATGGCAGTGGGAGGTGGAAGAAAGGCCAAGAGGGAGATGCAGAAGGCTGCAGGTGAGAGGCAGATGCACTTGGACAGTGGAGACTGCATGTCAAGATCCAGAGAGGAATGAAGTTATGAGCTGTCTTTGGAGTATCTATGAGAAAAAAAATCAGAGCTCAAGGGAAATGAAAGATGGCACCAGGACGTATCACTTATATCCAGGTGCATTCAGGTGAAAAAGATAAGGAAAGCTTATAGGATTTCATGGTTTGAACTTTTTTGAAAAGGTCCTACAGTGTAAATGGATTCCCTTCTTGCCATGAACTTGACATGTGTCAGAAGGCTTTGCCATCCAGTCAGTGTGTTATAGCAAAATATAGTAAAATAAATGCTCATTTCTGCAGATTCTGCCAAAAGGAAACTTCAGCCTCAGCCCCCAGAAAGGCAGTGGCACTAAAAAAGTCACCAGTTTATGCTGTGTGATTTGAAGGAGAAACACCATCTGACAGACTTCAGCAAAGGTTGGGCAGCAAGTCTCTCAAAATAGAAATTCCTCTTTATAACATGAAGAAATACAGAGCGATGACTGCAGCGTGGGGTTTTCCACTGAGAAATTAAATCTATGTAATAAAGTATTTCTTTAGGAAGCCTGCCTGGGAAATTGTGTGTATATTTAACACAGTGGAGAAAGCATTTAGAAGTAGTTCAGCCTTGCAAAGATATTGCCCCTCAGCGTAAGCAAGGTCAGCAAGAGCCTGAGTTACCCACCACATAACAACTCATCTGCCTTTATAAACCTGACAGCAGCACGGGTTTGTTCTCCTCCTGAGAGCGCAGGAGATGTGCAAGGCTTTAACAAGCAGCCAGTTTTATTAGTTCCTGGAAGGAAGGCTGGTAGTGCTGTAAGTCCCTTTTGTAGAAATGTTTGAAATGCCCAGTGGCTCTGAATGGCTTTGTCATTCATGCCATCCCTGCAGAGTATGAAAGAGCACACTCTTTCCATTTACTCCCAGACAGTGCAATGGCACTTGAGTCTGAGCTACTCAGTGTTACAACCTGTGTATAACCCATTGAAGAACATTTTTGTCAATCACCTTTTGATATGTTTCCTGCTTTTAACCTTTAATTATGAAATATTTATATTATAAAAGGTTCTGCGTCCAGTCCTTTAGCAATTTTTCTTGGAGACAAACGAGCTTAAAAAATGTAAAAGCCCCTAAGAAAAAATAAGGTTATAATTTCAGCTTACCAGCACCACTTACACAAGAAAAATGCTACAGATAATGCAACAGGTGTGACTGAACATTATAAGAAAAGCTGCTTATCATATTAGCAGCAGTGTGCACATGTGCCTGCATATTTTATGTAGATATGTCCCTTCTCACTATGGGATTATTCCATATTATAAAATGCACAGAAAATACATGAGCAGATGGGTTGCCAATTCTTGATGTAAATAAATTTATCTGCACTCAAAGTGCCCTATTTTCCTTCTTTTTTTTTTTTTTTTTTTTTTTGGTGGTGGTGGTGGTGATGGGGAAGGATAATAGCAAAGAAATTATTGAGATTCTCCCATAACTTTTATTTATGACATGCTTTTGAGATCTTTATATGGAAGATGTCTAAAAGAAACAGCTCCACATTCCCTGTTAAAGTTAATGGTTATTTCAGAGCAAATCCTTTGCCACCAACTTGACTATTTACTCCCAATTATAGAACAGTAAGAATAGTAGGAGACATAAAATACTCCATAATCTTCTTCATGTGAGCAAAATTGAATTATCCTGAAACAAACAATGATAAATACAGGTTCACCCCCAATACTGCAAATGTCTTTAAGATGTGTTGCATGTGAGTAAAACCTTACCAAGGGAAGGCCTTGTAAAATCCTGGTTCAGGCCTGCTAAGGAGAAAAGGACTACGGGAAAGTGACTCAGCTGAATTAGAGGTAAAAAAACAAATCATGTAACCCTTACGTGTTCATATTGTGGTTTACGGTGGTTGGTTGAATGATGTTTGTTATGATTTAAAGCTATGTAATTGATAACTGGTTAACTGATTAAAAAGGCCAGGTTTTTGGAATAAAGCTGCTCTCCTTTGCCCCTGCCCGGGGACCCTGTGTCACTTCAGACCCTCACCTCACAATGCTGTACTTATCCAAAGCCTTTTTCTCAACACTTTATCAATGTGACTCCTTCAGCATGATTAATGCCAGGCAGCCTTGGCCCCTTGACCTTGCATTTGCATTCCCAGCAGCACATCCTGAGCAGTGATGGAACAGTGCTTGCCATTTCCTTTTAGTGCATGCAGAGACATGAAACACTTCATGCAGGATGACATGTTTTAGCAGCCTTGTAGGGCTGAACAAGTCAGCCAATCTAAAGAGCTTCAGCCTCTAAAGTCATTTTGGAACCACCACGAGGTTGCCAGAAATAGAGGTAAATGGGTAACAGAAATGGATTCCACGGTGGGATTAAATAAACTGTGGGCCAACAAACACTTGTTGGATTAAGAAATTGGTTTTTTGCAAGGCCAGCAGATAGTTTGGGGCTGAAAGTAAATG
Organism: Mixornis gularis; assembly: GCA_003546035.1. Lineage (NCBI taxonomy): Eukaryota > Metazoa > Chordata > Aves > Passeriformes > Timaliidae > Mixornis > Mixornis gularis. Next base: position 2,251,908 of record QVAJ01000127.1, read on the forward strand.
GTAACTTGCAAATGCTGTCTTGGCAGCAGGAGAGGCAGGCAGGACAGCAGTGCTGAGGGTGCTGCTGCTGCTGGAGTCAGTGCTCAGCAGGGTGGCTGCAAGGACACATCTCCCTCCGTGCAGGGGTTCAGCCTGTGCCCAAGTGGACCATGCTCCTTTCTGGATCAGAAGGAAAGGCTTGCTGCTCTGACCTGCCCACAGCCACGTAAGTGGAATAGAAAATGGACAAAAGCTAGGTGCAAAGCCTTCATTCCCTGTTCCACACAGACAGTGCAGGTGACACCTGACCATCATTTAAAACCACAGGGACAAATCAGATCAGGGTCTTTTCTTCTCCTTAAGATCAGCAATGTAAGCTGTTTTATCTCAACCTCTTGCTAAAAACCTGTAATGAGTTTCCTGACAACTTAATTCGTGTGTGTTCAACCCTTTGAAGTTTCATTAAACTACTTCATTGGCCTTCTGTGAATGATTGAACTATTTTCTCAGTGATAATAAATGACAGGGAAGAAGCAGCTAAACAAACAGAAATACAAATGCATCTCCACAATTAAATTTTGGGGGAAAAATGTAACCATGTCAGTCATGTAAAGAGCAAAAAATAAAGGAGTAATTGCACTTAACATTAATGCAGCCTTTACTGTAGAAAGGCTAATCCCCAAAATGGCCATGGAAAGAATGGGATCAGTAAGGCTGGAAAAGACCTTTAAGATCAAGTCCAACCATTACCCAGCACTGGCATCTTTCAAGAGGTATCAGTTTGTATTGGGAATTCCCACAGTAGGGGAACAAACAGGAGAGAAAACATTTTTCAGCTCCTCATGTCACAAAATGAGTCTTTTTCCTGGCTTACTGTTAACATCACTGGCAGTGTGGTTATGAGCTGCCCTGTTCAAGTGACATTGTCCCTGCAAAATTAACATTTTTAGAATAGAAATATCCCTGCAACATAATTTCCCATTAAGACACTAAGCCTGGCATAAACAAAAAGTTAAAAAGTTCTTCTCAATGATTTTATCTGCCATATTAAAAAGTAGATGCTCATAAGATGCAAGGCAAGCTATTTAAATCCATCCAAATATACAATACTTCAGCTAGATAAAGTGAGACAAGAATATATTTCATTGTCAAAACTAGGGTGACAATTTCAGCTGGATGAATATAAATGCATTATAATTTACCTAGCAAATGTTTACTGTGTTCTTTATTACTTCTGACTGCCTGTGAGAGTTCTCATTTTATTCCCCTTAGTGAGGACAGGTTGCAGCAGTAGGGAATGTATTTTTGTGTTTCACTGAACAGCAGATGAGAAATAGATCTCTGTTTTTAAGATATAGGCATTACTTCAGGATACTTAAATATTTATAATTAAAGAAGTAACATGAAGTGGCAGTCAAATGAAAAAAAAAAAAGGGGGCTGTGGGGCAGTTATTATCATAAATTTAAAGGCTACAATATTATGCTCAGGAAAGCCATTGGTAAGACAACNGGGGGGGGCACTATTTCCAGGATAATCTTCCTGACAAATAAAAGAGGAGATAATGATTTTAGTAGTAAAGTGTTTTTAAAGTGTTAGTAGCTAGAAATAGTGAATGCAATTCCCTGTTATCTCTGATCCTTTGAAACTTTCATACCTAGGAAAATAGAGCATCAAAGGTGAATTGCTTCCACTTTGCAAAGATGTAAGTACATATTATCCAGTCAGTCTTAAGTGTTTACTCCAGATCCTTGTCACAGTGGGTGGGGGAAGATCTAATGTTGCACAGTTCATGTGATTCTCACCCAGTCAGAACGTGAGGGATGGAAACTGTGCCAAAACCACACTGCTACCATCCCATCCCTTTTCCCCAAGACAAAAGGGCCATCATATTCTCTGCCAAGGCAAAAGGCTTCTTCTCAGCTTATAACATATAGGCCATGTCATATTTTTAAAAAAAAAAAAAAAAAAAAAAAAAGGTGAAACAGGACCACTGATGATGCAGACTGAGCTGAGAAAAAAGATAACCTAACCCTGGCTCAAATACTACACAGATCCCTTGTCTCAAGTATCAAGAACAGTAAGAAGGCTATCATGGGTTAAAGCAAGATAACTAATGCAACAGAAGCATGGAAAAGAAATTTGCCAGATGGGAGAGAAGGAAAAGTCAAAATATTTCAATGATAAAAACATCCTCTAATGATGTACTGAGAGCTTCTGAGCTCAGTCCTAGTCAGTCATCTTTGAGCAAGAGGAACCGCAGTGGAAGAGGAGGAGGCACCAGATGTGATCAGGGAAAGGAAAGCTGATGAGGAGATGACATTGCTCTGCACAAACTCATCAGGAGACTGAGGTCAGACCTCATGGAGGTCTTCAATGTCCTTCCAAGGGGCAGTGGTGGGCCAGGTACCTAACACTTCACTCTCCTGACCAGTAACAGGACTTGAGGCAAAAACTGAGACTGTGTTTGGAAGGTTTAGGTTAAATATCAGCAAAAGGTTCCTCCCAGAGAGGGTGGTGGGGCACTGACCAGGCTCTCCAGGGAATGGTCACGGCCACAAGGCAGCCAGAGCTCCAGGTGTATTTGGACAATGCTCTCTGGCAAAGGGGTAGGTGTCACCCTAGGTTTTCTTGCTTTTGAGTGCTGTAACTTTGTGCTGCAGATTCTCACGCAGCTTCATGTAAACAATGTGTATTTTTAGAATGTTTACATATTTCTCCTCTGGGAGGAGAAATGTGATTGATGGTGATGTTCCCCATCCAAGTTAAAGAGGTGGCGACCTGTGTAGCCAATCTCTTGACCTTTGTACAAATGTACATAAATGGAGTCAGATTTTGAATAAAGGAGGAAGTTTCCCCGGACCTCTGCTGTGCCTGCTTCGTCCTTTGTGTGTCAGAAACTGCCACAGGTGGGATTGTTGGGGTGCCTGTGCAGGGGCAGGAGTTGAACTTGATCATCCTGGTGGGACCCTTCCAACTCAGCACATTGTGTGATTCTGTGACTCAGTTACTGGTGATGATCAGTGAGACATTTCACAGTAGCAATGTTGTAAGCAGTTGCCCTCTCACCACACCTTGACGAGAGCACATTTCTGAAGGCACAGGATGATGCTGCCCAAGCAATAAGATTTTCTTCACTTTCCTAGTAAAAAGTAGGTTCCAGTGAAGTTTCTCATTTGAGTGGAAAACCTTGAAGTACAAATCAGCAGCAAAAAGACATTTCTCCTAGCCCAAGCAGGAACTGCTACTCCAGCCTGCCTTCAGAGAGAGTCTTCAGTGTCAGGGAAGTGAATGGATATGCTTTCTGCTCCTAAAATAGATTTTTTTTAAAAAGTGTCAGCTAGACCTGACTAGACATTTGAATGATAAAAGGATGCTTCTGAAAATCTTACTGTAGGATGTGTCAGCTTGTGACAAGGTGCCAAAAGTTTCACTGGACAGAAAAAAGAAGGATCTTCCATTCCCTACTACTTCCACCCCAGATTTTAGCCACAGAAAGACTTTCTGGCTTTCCTGAGAGCTCCTAATTAGAGGATAAAGAGCCTGAAACCCAGTTTCAGTGAACATTTATCCACCTGGACAGAAGGTCACTTTACAATGAGATTTTCCCTTAGATCAGTGAGAGGGAGGAACTGAAGAGAGAGAATAACACGTTCAGAAGCACTCTCAGAAAGACTTTACAAGAGTCCTGTGGTGCCTGGTTGTAAAGGCTGACAGGCTCTCTATTATTCATGTAAATCCTTTGTACTTCTTACACAGTAAAGACATTAAAATTGTCTTAACCAGCTAGTTGGCAAAGTATTTATAACACATTCCTAACGAGGTACTCAGAATCCAGGTATGTGCTAAATGAAGTCTGTGGCAGACCCCTTTGGCTTGGTGCTAAGGTTGTCTTCGTACTGTACACAGATTATTTTGGTTAGCAAAAAATGTTGACACAGACAACTTTTTAAAGAAAAAAAAAACCAAACATCACAAAAGCAGACAGGCAGTTTAGAGAAGATCTGCCCACTCCTGAAACCCTGGGAAATACAAGCTAAATTAAAAGACATTTGGATTTAGTCCTTCAGCTGGGGACTGTGACAACAAGATCCAGGCTGTCTGCTGTAAGAGGTGAAATCTTGAGTGAGCTAGCAGATACTGACCATGAATGAGATATCAAAAATTAATTCTCAGACAAAATTCTCAGACAATAACCCAATAGGGGAAACCTTCCCTATTCCTCCCATGCCTTTCAATGCCATTCATGCTGGGGTATCTCCTTGTTCTTAACTCTCACAGCATTTCCAATGTGTAAGAAAATCCTTATTACTGACATCTCTCTGCATGCTCAAGGTGAGCAAGGTTGCTCACTTCTCACAAGGCACTGAGAGATGGAATGGAAGATCGATGCCTGATCCCACCAGCTGATGTAAAAGTGACAAAGGGCCATCCCTGCACCTGCAGCTCTCAGCACCCAACAGGAACAGTTACAAGTTGGGAAGATTTTGGTTTGTCTGAAAAGAAAGGAGAACTTGAGCCTGCAGCTCTACAGAAAATTTTGCTGATATTTAGATGCAAAAACCAGTCTGTGTTTAAAAAACACAGTTCTGTAGTACCTTTAAATGACTTTCATACCATGAAATTTCAAGAACCTGTTAGAAGGTTGAAAGTCTGGTCAATCCAGACGAATGACCCAGAAACTCCACATATTTTCCCAGGTATTTGAGGCTCACTCAAATCATTGCAAGCTAAATACCAGTGTGGTATTAATGCAAAAGGGATCGTAGAGAGATTCTTTCCTACAGAGAGGATTATGATCATCTATTTCTATAGAGTCTGAGACAATTAGGAGCCCATCTGTTTATTAACATTCATCGCCACATGGGCAGATTATTCTTTCACGTGTCTGCAAGAACTGCCACCAAAACTAGTATTTCTGAAAGCAGGTTCCTAGTTCCTCATGCCATGTGCTCAAAAGATGATCAATGGAAAGGAAATCCCTCTTCAGAGAAACAGTGGGTTTGGGAAAACCCTGAGATACACCTGTCATGAGGACTGATTAAAATCCAACCCTTAAAAACTCTTCAGTGTTATCTGAAGCCTCTCCCACACAGCACAACAGGCTCAGGGGACTTTGCTACCAGCCAGCATGGGGGAAAAAAGAGTAATTTTCCAATTATGCCATACCTGAAGTCTTCAGCTCACTAGAAAAAGTCCATAACCACCAGCTACCAGTCATGATTAACATACTATAATGGCATTTAATTTTTCCCATGGGACATCAGGTGGCTCAAGTGTGTAGTATAATAATTACCTTTAACTGAAATGGGTCATTTTTACCTCTAAGAGACAAAGTTATTAATTTTCCATCTCTGTGGAGAATCAGTATATATAAAGCCTACTGAAGCCTACTCCAATTACCTTCCCCTGGGTGTTGGATTGGTCACTCCTGCTTGGAATGGGTCTGTACTGCCAGGGGAGAGCTGTTTGTCAGGAATGTTAATGATGGTCTAATAAAGAGGAGTTTGATTTTAAAATAGGAGGAAAATGAACACTTAGTGCAATAAATAAAAAGCAAAAAAAAAAGGCAAGTTTCTTGGGAAGTGGTGACAAGGGACAGGAAAATGAAAGGTATCCTGCTTATCACAAGGACTGTTCTTCAAGGTCACCAGGATGAACCAAAATACCAATAAAAAATCTTCCATCACAAATTTGTTCAGTTTCTGGTTATGCCAAATTTTAGACTGTCCCCATAGATCAGCTGTAGAAATAGAGAAGCTCCACAGTCTTGTTGAATCATAATGCCCAGAACATACTTTCAGAACATATGAGATTTGATTTTATTTATTTACATGTGTTTGTTAGAGTAGTTAATTCCTCGAAAGAAAAGTTTTCCAGTTCTAATGGACACCTATCTAAAGAGCTGTAGCAATGCTAACAAGTTGTTTTCTCTTGGAACATTATGAAATCTTCTCCAGAAATCATTCCTCAGTTTTCTAACATGTAATCCTATTGATTTATTTTCAGTTTCCTCATATTTATATGCTGACTTTTCACACTGCAATAATATGAGTATTAAAGAGCGTGAACAAATTTTCCCCTGTTCAGGCTATTTAACTTCAACAAATGAGAACTGGAAGTGATTACTTTTGACAAGTCTTCACTCTTCAGCCTACCAATAATTAGATAACTACCCATGTGAAAGACATGTCAACATACAATTTATATGCATGATATTTTTTCCGTCCAAATGAAGATTTCAGCAAGATCAAAACACTTCAAGTTAGCATATAACAAATAATCTTGGAGTTAGTAGATTTAACAGCCTAGAATATGCATGACACATCCATGGTGGGGACTATCCTTAATTATATTAGAAAAACTAATCATGTTCCTATGAAAAACAAAAGACAATAGTATTGTAATGCAGAAGTCCTACTCAAAGTTTAGAGGAGTATGCACTCCTTAAGACACTGAAAAGTGTCTTCTTTCAAATTTGACCCCTTTTTTGCTGCTATTCTGTATGCTAAGCTCTCTAATAGAGGAGTTTAGGCAGCCTTGTCCTATTACTGGCTTCCACAAACATCCAGCACTTTAATTTTCATTAAAAGCAGCACCACTACTTATCAGTCGCTTGGAGTTTTTGGAGGTTCCTCTTTCCCCAGTCTTTTTCTTTCTAGTCAGTACATGCACATGTGTGTAGACACAAATACATATACAAATGTAGGTAGGTATTTGTGAATACATATATGTGTGTGTGTATATATATATATTTCTATATATATGCATATCTGAAATGAAGTCCAGAGGCAGCAGCTTTAAGAGTTTGTTTGGACCTCTGTTAAGCAAATGCCCAAACTTTTTGACCCTCTCACACCTATTACTCTCACTGTTTCCCTGAACAATGTCAGACCAAAGCTTTTCCCCATCCAGATGCCCAGCTTCAGACATGAGTGAGCTCCCACAAGTCTGCAGGCTGATGGTGTGTCCTGGACATGATCTCTTCCCACAGGATATCCTGGGAAGAGGAGATGTGTCTCACGTGGCAGGGAGGAAGAGTTCACACGCAGGATATCAGTCTGTGGCAGCTGGTGTCACTTGTCTCCCTCCTCACAAAGAGAGTGGCTGGAGGCTCTTGTGAGCTCTCCTATTTCTGTTTCTGTCACTCATCAGCATGATGCTTCTCTCCTTCCAGTGAAGGCCAGGGAAGAACTCCAGGGAGCCCAGAAGAAATCAGGACAATAGACAGCTCACTGATTTCAGTTGCTTACAAACTCCATGTGAGTTATGAGCCACAGGTCATCTGCTGGAATGCTGGAGGCTGAAAATTTCGGGCTTTCTGAGCTGAGGGATACTGACCCTTGGGCAGGTACTGCATTTGACTTGGTGCCTTGGAACAGGCTCCCAAGATAGTGTGACAGCACAGGGGCTGTGGGTGTGTGGTCAGAGTGGTGTTGTGTGATCTCACAGGGTGAAAACTTAGGTTTGAGGTTTTGGTATATAGTAATGTGTGTGGGCCAAGATGGAGGATTCAGGGTATTGTCTGAGTTCTTCTTCACCTTCTTCTTCCGTCTTCTTCACAGATCTGGGTGGCTTTCTCTAACTGGGTGAAAGATGTCTGCATTGCAAACATGAAAGGGTCACTTTTGGGTCAAAAACATAAATAATATAGGTGTCACTTTGGTATTGGGTAATTATCTCTTAAATAGCCTTGGTGAACGTTAGAAAGTCTCCATTTTGCCTCGTTTCTCTAACTGGCAAGTTGGAGCTCACGCTGTAAATACTGTAAATAGATAAGAGAGAATAAACAACCAAGACCAAACTCGATTCCACACTTCCCGTGTCTTTCACCCTGAGATGAAATCCTTGGCCTTGGCCGAGATAAAGCAGGCAGAACTGTAACAGTCATCTACTACATTGAAGTCCTAAGTGAAGACATTTGGGTATTTTGAGTTCTGCAGTTTGTGGCTGTGCATTTATCCCGTAATATATCACCCTGGTTCCTGGGCTGTATTTACCCAGGAACAGAAGAGGCAAAACCAGGGTTTGCGTGGACGTGGACATGTGAGGGTGCATATGTGGGCAGACACCAAGCCTCTGGAGAAATTCCCTTGGAAAGGACAGCATCTCCAGCTAATTCTCCAAAAGACCACAGAGCTTTTTCATTTAGACAGCACTGCAGGCCTTTCCAGGGCACAGTGACACAAGCATATCTCAACTTGCTGAAAACCAACTCATTTACAGGGTTTCAAGGCTGCACTGATGATTCTGCCCAAACACAAAGCCCAGCGTGTCTCCTCTACAATTTTGGTTAGATTTCTTTCTTTCTTTCCCTTCAATCCATGCTATTTTTCCTCATTAAGCAAACTTCTTGCAGAATAAATTTCACAAGCTGGAACACTGCCAACTCTATTAGCAAAACCTTCAGTCATTTGCCAAAGAGGCCTGAAAATGGCCAGAGCTCAGCCCAAAGTGGCAGCACAACAGCCCTCTCTGATCCCAGCCATAAATCATGGCAAGTACAGGTAGGAGGAAAAGTGCTTAAACTAAATCTCTGGTCACAAAGAATGATGTCAACATCACTGCATAGTCCTAGGCACAGAAATAAACCAGGGGCCAACACAGCCCCTAAGAAAGCAGGAAAAGTTCCTGCCACTGGGACTTCTGTGCAGAAGGACTGGGACATCTGCTTTCTCTTATCCCAAATGATCTAAAAAATAAGAGTTGGATGTAGGTCCAACCCACAAACTGTGTGTGACATCTCTGTGGGATACAAGGCATATGTTCTCCACATGGAGAGTAAAAGACTGTTGATCATTTCCTAGGGAAAAATTAGATGTTTTCCACCCAATATGTTTTCAAGCTGAACTACTGAGCATCTGGAAAATATTCTCTCCTGTGTTCTGCCACTGTACTTGTTATATTTACACACACTGTATTGAATTAACTTACACACTTGGGTGAACAAGTATTTAAAGATGCCATTTTTCTTTCTGCTACTCAGAGCAGCACTGAGTTCTATTTCAGCACATGAGGGCTACATACACTCAGTCTTACAGCAGCTGAAAAGATTTCAACAGCGGTTTTTAATTTTTAACAGAGTTCTCAAGTGATCGCTCAGTGAACCTGCCATGGTAATGAGAGATGGCTTCCTGTTCAAACTGGCTGAAGGGATTACAACATAATGTCTTGCTGCTGACTTCTCCTGCAGAAAACCCACAGGAATTGCTTGGGAAAGAACACAAATCTATGGCCATCTGCCCATTAGACAGATGTGCGAGGGAAAGCCGAGAACATGCCAATATTTAAATGCTACAGGGAGTTACCTGTGTCTTGGAGAGCCTCACCAGGGAGAAGTCCAAGCAGCAGATCTAAGGCTTTATTCCCCCCCTGCCACCTCTTCTCCTCACAGAGATTTTGACTGCTAACATAATTACTTTTCCCAGCAAGCATAAAAAATGGAAATGTTTCTGACTGCATTTCACAAAGTGAAACCTTTTGGTCCATTCCAGCCCATTTCCAAAAAGCCATGACTAGGTCCTGGGAAGGACAAGCAGGTATCCTGCACCCTTTTCACTCCAAGCCACTGGGGTCCTCCAGTGCCCACAGGCACCTCCCTCAGTACTGACTGTCGCATGATCCAACACACAAAGGATGAAGCAGGCACAGCAGAGGTCTAGGGAAACTTTTTTTAAAATTTAAAATTTGACTCTATTAATATATATTTGTACAAAGGTTAAGAGATTGGCTACACAGGTTGCCACCTCTTTAACCTGGATGGTGGACATCACCATCAATCACATTTCTCCTCCCAGAGGAGAAATATATAAACATTCTAAAAATACACATTGTTTACATGAAGCTGTGTGAGAATCTGCAGTACAAAGTTACAAACACTCAAAAGCAAGAAAACTTAGAGTGACAGCTGACCACTGCTGAGAGCTCCCTGCTGAGTTCAGAGATCCTCAGCCAGGATTCCCTCTGCTCTTCCTGGTACTTCCCTAATGGCTCAGGGACCAGGAGTCTCCTTTGAATATTTAACAAGAGGTACCTCACCTGGTAACAGGGTAATACCATGTGCCACAGCTGCTCTTCTGCTTTATTGTCCCCCATTCCTGCTCACTGTGGGGCTGAATACAAACTGTGAAGCAACTGGAAAATCAACAATACTTATTAAGCATTATTAATACATGAGCACTCACGAGTTCAGAATGCAAAATGAAACCTTGAATAATTCAGCATGACTTTCTTTGCTGAAAAGTGTTAAATACTACTTTTAATTAACCATCAATATAAACATATATTTAGAAACCCTCTAAAATAGCTGATAATTCCACGAGCAAGCAAGCAGTGTAGCCCAAAATGCCATCTCCAATTATTTGCAGTATACTACTCAATTGAGAAAAAAATCATCAGTGGCCACGAGTGTCCCAGTATGTGGGGGCAGGACAGAACATGAGCACAGGGATGCAGGATGTTCCCCTGATGCTGCAGGCTGGGAAATGGAACCATGGCACTGCCCTCTGTCCCTCCTGCCCAGGGGACACCACTGCCAGTGGAGCCATGGGGACACTTTCCTTGGAGAGGCACATGACAGAGTTTAGGTTGCACATGTACAGTCTTGCTTTCCATCAGTTTTTAAATGATCTGTTAAAGCCAGAACTCACCTGTGCTATTCTTACATTGAAAAAGGGAAAATGTCAAAGAGAAAGCAAGTAAATCTAATCAAAGTGTAGGAAGAAAATACAGGTCACTGCTATGAGACTAAAACATTCAAGTGGAGCCAAACTTGACAAGATCAAATTTCCCCACCAAAAGCCACAGCCATAGTTTTTCATGCCAGAACCTGAATCCATAGGAAGTTAATCCTTGTATTAAGCCACGTGTAGGGCACTCTTCAGCAGTGGTCATTGCTCTTCTATTATGCTGAAGAAACATTTTGGTGACAAAAATAGTCACTGAGCCTCTGGCTGGAGAAGTTCATAAGTTGTACCTTTCAATTGTCCTAGAACTGAAAATCCATCAAAATGAGAAGCAGTAAGTCATTAGTTTAGTAATAATAAACACATTGTTACTTTTTTAACCACTCTCTGCTTTGACTTTTTTGAAAGGCCTATATATGCATTTTTTGTGCCCATCCAAGCTCAGTACAGGATCAAATACATTTAACACTGCTGACAGTCAAAGAAAAGAACCTGAGACAAATCCTGAGGGAAACTCTTAGACCAGAATCCTCTGAAGATTTATAGGCCCTATTTACTTCCTATTTACCACTTCCCTATGCCAATATATCTCAATTAGAGGCCAGGCTCCAGAGAGAAACCCTAGGGAATTTTTCATGTCCACATTGTGTGATCACCACCTGAGAGCAGATCTCAAACAGTAACATCGTCTCCCAGAGATCCCAACTGCTTCCCTATCGCTCCTGTCTCAGTTTTTTCTCTTCTCCCAGTGGATGCAGCGATATCACCATGAAAAAACACTGCTGCTGCCAGTCCTCTGGATGCCCAGATCTCTGGAGAGCTGTGCAGAACAGCTATTGCTGTTAGTAAACGTCCTAGGAAATGTACACTTCGGGTAGAAAATGCCTTCCCTATTCCAATCTATCTCTAAAGAAAAGAAATTTCTCTTTCTCGCTCATTTGCCGTTGTTCTCTCTGCCACATAAACAAGTGCTACAGGGGGAAAACTGCAATAAAGTTCCCTCTGTAGAGAGGAAGAACAAATTCTGTTCTTACTGCAAAGATTGAAGAAACAAAAAAAACCCCTGCACATTGAACAACAAACAAATTAAAGTGGCAAACAAAACATACTAATGTTTCTTCTAAGTTTTCTATTTATCCTCGAAATGCTCCAGTTGTTGCCACAGAATTTTAAGGGCTGTATTTTCTTTAAAAAATAAGGATCATCATAATTTAAGACAAATTTGATTTTTCTGGGTAAGGAAGCAGCACTCAACTTTAGAACACAAGTGATTTTCATTTAACAGATAATTGAGTTTGTAATACAAGTTTTAAAGTAGCTGGGTCTTCTGAGCTGAGGATGTGAATGTCAGAATTTCAATTGCTTTTTTACATGTGAGCACCATTCTCTAATAGCACCTCCACAGCCACTTAGCAACTCTCAGCTCAACGCCTTTAGGGCAGGACTATTTTTCCTAAGTTGCCTGGTGCAGCTCTTAATTCAGGAGCAAAGGGAAAAGACAGCAATAAAATACAAACCCATAGATTGAGGGTCCATTCTTGGCTTTGGAACGTTGTGGCCACTGCAGCAGCTTTAGCTCCTTGCACTCACAGCAGTGCTTTGCTGCCTGGCTGCCCATCAGCCCTGAGTCTTGGGGACACTGTGTGACATTTGTCTTCACCACAGCCCTGGTGTGACATTTGTCATCACCACAGCCCTGGTTTGCTCAGGGGGAGAAGCCTGGCAGCAGCCTGGGGAGGAGATCCTGGGGAGGAGATCCTGGGGATGAGATCATCCAGGACACAGCCAAGTGTCCAAAACAACAAAGCAAAACAACAAGTGATTCCTCCCACACCAGCATCAAGTCATACCTTGCCAAAAGTCTACAAATTCTCCAGGCATAATTATTTAATCTAAAGTAGTAGGTGTTCCACCCCACAACGAGATTCTTTATCTTGTAACTAAATATCTACGGCTCTCTCACAAAACCAGCACCAAGGGTTATTGTGTTCCTGGAAGAATCCTCCCCAAAGCTTACACAGAATGTAAATTAAACTGCACATTTTTATGAGGAGGAGGAGGCTGGCATAGGGAAAGGGGGAGGCGTGTTACAAGGGGAACACAGCGGGTTTTCAAATTCATCTAGTTTGATACACTTTATTATTAGAGACAGATAAAATTTAAACCCTTTTGGTGGGCTAATTGCATTTTGGTTTGAAGGGATGATAACATATCACAGAATTTAAGTCAGGTTCCTGTACTAGAATGAATGAACAACAGTCTCAAAACTCACAAATGGAATCACAAGGTGATTATGGGAACATTCATTTCAGGCACACACATTTATCACTGGGTTAGTTGCTTTTCTTTTTTAGTAGTGAGAAAATAGCTGCTATCCCATATACCATATAAAGTCATCTAAAGTTCCTAAGACCTTGCTGCTGTAATATTCAAAAATTTCAAAGCTTTCAGTGCCTTTGTCTTCCTAGAAAATCTAAAAGCTTTGGAAAACCTCAATGCCTAGAATAGAGAAAAAAATTGAACTCCCTACCCATGGGGAAATAAAGGAATTTTGAAGCATCCCATTTCAAATCAGTGCTGAGACAAAAGATACCTCCTTCCCCCATCCTCCTTTCTTGTTTTTGCAAGAAAAGGATTCCAAACATTTCAGTTTCATGAGAATCAGTGCAAACTTTCTGGATCACTGGGCATGTGAGAGCATCCACAGAAGGTTTTCTGGGTAGGCAGTAACAGATACACATTCAATTAAAGAGGAGGCTCTGCTGGATTCTCTGTTCCACAAGGACAACCAAAACTTTTTTTCTTTAAAAAAATCATTCCCACTTGAAGCTAACCACCACCCTGCTGTGGTTTTGGGGCAGAAAGAGGAGAAGGCCCAGAATTACAAAGAAGCTCCTTAGGTTTGGACTACCTTATTTTGAGCCTCCAGGAATGGGCCTCACAATCCAAGTGCTGATTTTAACAGCAACATTTCTTATAATCTTCTAAAAATTTCTAGAGCCAGCACACTAGCCATGATTCAGAACTGCACCAAGCAACAGGCACCATGAAGGAAAAATATGTGTGAAGTCCCAGCCCTTTCTTCTGGGGTTTGACCCTGATCCCAAGTCTGTTATTATAAAATTCTATTTCAACACCTGAAAGTCACTCCTGGGTTTCTGCACTGCAGTAAGACCACCAGTAAGTAAATCCCAGCTTTCCTCTGGCAAGGATGGAAGAGGTGGACATCCAAGTGTACTTTACACAGTGATTTTAATGCAAAACTCACAGCTGTTCTCTGGGAATTAGGGCTTGGATTTTCACTGAGGCATCCATGTGAGCATCCAGCGGCAAGCCACGAAAGCAAACTTATTCTTGCTCACCCCTTTCCTGGCCCTGGAGCTCCCACTGCAGTTTTCTCACACACACAGCAGGACAGCACACTTTCCTCTGCCGGCCACAGGAACAGCAAAACCAGAAAAACGGTGCAGAAACTCACAGCTCTAATTTGATCTGACATGAAACCCTGCTGGCAGTCCCACTGTGCATTCTCTGTGCAGCAGAGTCCACAAGACTCTTTCTTTTTTCACTGTCATTTTGGTTTCCTTCAGGACAACCTGGTATCACTTCAGTTTTATTCCCAGACTTAGAGGATTTTTTGTTAATTCACTTTCAAGCACTGCACTGAATTTACATCAGAACATGATACAGCTCCACTTAATGTGCTTTGCTGTTTTGCAGCTCTATGTTTTCAGCCTTTTTTTTTTTTTGCCTCAAAAGGACCCCATGGTGGCAAATCAAATCAAGTTCCAGTGCTGCAATCAAGCTATATTCCTGCTGTGATTCCAGTGTGTGTTCCCACGTGCAAAGCCATTGCTGCATCATGTCCCTAACACTGCATTCCAAGGTTTTCTTCTGATCATTGGGAGCAGAGCGATCTGGTTTGTTCCTTTCATAACACCTATGCATGGGAGAGCACTGGGTGCTCCTGCTCCTCCATTAAACACCACAGGAGGCTGGGTAATTTGCTTTTTCAGTGTTTGAAAAGTAGAGAAATTCACCTGCATTTTCTAAGATTTTCTCTAGGAGCCTCGTGATGTATTCCAAGGGCTGGGAGCAGGGGCACAGCTGGGAATGTCACACCAGCTGCCTTTAATATAAGAAATCCTAATACGATCCATATGTTGACGGTTTCAGATTAGCTCTTAATGCAAGGCTGTGGTCACACTCTCAGCTTCAAAGGCAGAGAGGTACAAGAGCTCACAGCTTTTCCCACTGTTGTATTTTTCCCTCTTTCCCACACTCCAGCATAATTAAACCCCCTTTTATTGAGGGAGTGCTCAGATCCAGCCCCAACCATCTGTCCACACCCAGCTGAAGGCTGCAGGAAAATCCATCATCCCAAGGACTCAATTTTTGTGCAACTAAAGTGAGGAGGCCCAGAAACAGCCCTGGCTCCTTGTGCTTGTCCTGTGAACATGCAGGGAGGTGAGAATGACAGGCAGTAGCTCCCAGCACCCTTCCACGCTTGGCCATGATGATAAAATACTCATGAGCTGGTAACAAGCCCGGCAGCCTCCTCCAGGTTGGAGCTATCAATCACCTCCAGCACAAGCTCCACACAGTGTTTACAGAGAAATCCAAGAGCCCTAAGCCATCCCAGCCAGCTTTACTAATAATTTTCTCTTTTGCTTTTACAGAAGTGAAGTTACCTGAGCCACAGCTCGGCCTGAACATTTTCTAGATGTGCCTCCTAATTGGACTGGCTCAACATAAGCACACAAATATTCTGCAAAATAAGGATATTCAAACTTTTCCCATGGCTGTTTTCTATCTTCTTTGCTCCACAAATTCTAACTTATCTGTATGTGTTATTTCCCCCCTTCAAAGCAAGTGTTGCATATAAATAGAAGGAGAGTTCAAAAATGGCACCACTGCTGTAAGAGCAGATTATAGCAGCAGCACTTTTTAAAAATATGTCTGTGGAGTGCCTAAAAACCCCAATGAGGAACAAGCCCTTACTATGCTAACTTGGACAGAAACACAGAAGAAGCTTTGCTGCTGCCTCACAGACTTGTAGGCTGGTATTTTATTCATTTTATTCCAACATCTTTACTCACTGCCATACTGCTGCTGGCTGGGATGATAGTTTTAGCCTCTCCTACAGCAGAGAGTAGAAATTAGTAGGGGGAAAAAAAGCTTTTATAGTTACTGCTTGTAAATGTAGTTACTAGTAACAGGACCAGTTAGAGTGACAACTAGTTGCTGATAGAAACCAGACATTCTGCCTTTTTTTTTTTTTTAGCTAGAAGCAGCTGTAATGGTATAAGAAAAGAAAGACCAAACAGAGCTATTCTGTCATTTCTAGGTGGAAGTTATTGGAAGCTGTTACATCAGAAGTTTATAATCAAGGTATCAGTGGTTCGTGGTCCCATTTCCCAAAAGTTTGTCAGATGACTAAGAATGTACTTCATCATTAAACTTACAGCACAAAGCCATATCCCGCAGCAAAATTAAATCTGGCTTAAATCATTTTATTTCTCCATATCTTCCACTTTTTCAGGATGAAACGCTCTCCTAGTGCCTCTCTTTGTAATCAGTGCCGTCAGCTGAAGCTTTCAGATGTCACACAGCATTTAGCCCATGATGAGGATTATTTCTTTCAAGTATTTTAAGCAGAAGTAAAACCAGCCATGAGGCAAACAGCATGAATAAAGGGTACAGTGTGCAATCTGCACTGCCTGGAACAGGCAGGAGTCAGCTAAGCTGTCGGTGCTGTCAGGAAGGAACTCTCTGACTGTTGGATCAGGACCTGCTTATCCTCCACGAGGCTGCCCAGGTGATCAGCCCTGCTGGGTGCTCACTTGGGTTTCTCAGGGCAAAAGGAGCAGGCAGAGAGATGAAGGAATGTCATTTTGGGCAGCAGCCATGAAAGATGGCATGACTGAGATGTGGCTCTTACTCAAATACATTTATCCTGATTTACAAAGCACCTCTCCTAACAACCCATCCATACCCATAGCTGGGTCGTGTTTGAGCTCTGTGGCTGTGTTCCTGCTCCAGCTTAAACGTACTCTGCACCCATCCCAGGGAGTAACAGGCCCTGTTACACCTGCTGCAGGTGTAAGCTGGTCCCTGCCTGCAGGATGCTTGTTTGCAGTAGGGAAGGTCATGCCCATGGGGATGTAAGGAGGTAACATCCTCCCTAGAAAGGCACCTTGGATGCAGGAGCTGCTTTTGCAGAGCTTTCCATTGCTGTGGAGTGCCTTCTGCAAAAGTGGGCAAATTCTAAATGCCACAGACTTGACATTTTTATCTCTTTCTTTAAAAGTCATATTGGAAATGACGGCTGCACACTCAAATTATTTGCTAAAAGTTTGCATGACATTAACCTACTGGCTCATGTTTTGGCTGTAAACGTGAACATCAGCAATGCTGTTCTAGGCAATATTGCATAAATCCTGCTGCTTTCTGGGAAATTCAGGAATGCACATTTGATTTCACTGCTGAGCTTGCTTCCACTGCACAACACCTACATTTCCACTTAAACTTCTCTGATACATGGAATGAGTTTGGTGCATGGATAATGGAGGTGAGGAAAGTTCAGTCTTCATATGACAAAAACAGCCCAAGGTGTAACAATTCTAGCCCTTCCAGATGTGACAGACCAGGGAGAATCAAAGAAAATATTTTTGTTTTTAAAAAAAAAAGTATTCTCCTTCTGCAGCATTTCAGAGCCAGGATGGCACTAGGAACAAGGATCTGCTCCCATTTTGATTTTGGATCAGGATCTTCTCTGCAGGAGTTCAAAACAACCATATGGAGTTGATCCAAAGTCTGTTTGGAAATCAGTGGGAGCCTTTAGACCATTTCTGGTGTGTGTTGGAACAGCTCATTGGCTCCCAAAGAACAATTGTAAAGATGAAGAACATCCAAACACTAATTCACAGTTTTATTGATTCATAAACAAGTTTTACGGCGCAAAAACGTTCTAGTGGCTTTTACTTTTTTATCTGGGTTTTCCTGTCTCTTGACATACTTAAATTTCTGCTGGAAAACAGAGCAGCAATGACTGAATCAACAGCTGCACTTTGGTGATAAGGGATCAATTAACAAGTTGTGCAGGTTGTTGCTATTCAGCGTCTGTTAACTAAACTAAATTTCTGTGGCTGTGAAGGCCTAACTCCAACTGGCCATAGCAGCACTTCATACCATACCTTTCTGGAGTTTACTATCACCTTTCTAATTCTGATGCAGCATTTGAAAAAGGGAGAAGGAAGAGTTTGTGCTGATGATCTTTTTATTTTTTCATTATGGTCCAATAAATAGCAACTGTTCCAACTTACATCGACCAGGTAAATGATCACTGAAAAACATAACTAAACATATTTTCCATACATGCAACTGCAGGCTGGGGGTTTATCTGTTCCTTTCATGACAAACAAGTGCAATGAGTATGTTCCAAACATTAATCCATACTCCCAGATGTTGAGATACTCAGGCAGAAGCACGGAAACTGTGCTGTTGTTGCACATTGGAAGAACAACACAAAACCAGCAGTCTTGGTGGAAGTCATGGAGAAACACCACTTTTCAAGTGTATTTGGTTTGTGTGGCCAGGTTTTGATAGGGGAGCTACAGGGGTGGCTCCTGTGAGCAGCTGCCCAGAAGCTTCCTCCATGTCCAGTAAAGCCAACATTATCCTGCTCCAGGATGGAGCCCCAGCTGGCCAAGGCTGGGCCAGTCAGGAATGGTGTTGACACCTCAGGGATAACAGATTTAAGAAGAAAAAAAGTAATTCTGCAGTTGTAATTGGGTCCAGAGCACAGCAGGGTGAGGATATGTGAGAGAACAGCTCTGCAGACACCCAGGGCAGAAGGGCAGGAGCTGCTCCAGGCACCAGAGCCAGGATTCCCCTGAGATTCCATGGAGAAGCCCATGGTGAGGCAGCTGTGCCCTGCAGCCCACGGAGGGCATGGGAGTGCAGAGAGCCATGTGCAGCCCCTGGAGGAGCCTATGCCAGAGCAAGGGGATGCCCAAAGGGGGCTGTGACCCCTTGGGAGACCCACACTGGAACGGGGTCCTGGCAGGGAGCTGTGGATCCATGGAGAGAGGACCCCAGGCTGGAGCAGGTTTGCTGGAAGGACCCAGGCATAGTGACCCAGGCTGGAGCATTCTGTGCTTGAAGGACTGAGCCCATGGAAGGGTGACCCACACTGCTGCAGTTCACAGCTGGACACAGACTGGAGAAGTACATGGAGGACTGTCTCCTGTGGGAGGGATCACACACTGCAACAAGGGAAGGACTCCAACTTCCCTCCCTGAGCAGCAGCAGCAGAAATAACATGTGATGAACTGACCATAACTCCCTGCAGGGCTGAGGTAGGAGGTAGAGCTGGCAAGGAATGAGGGATGGGGGGAAGGCATTTTTAAGGTCTTATTTTACTTCTCATCATCCTGCTCTGATTTCACTGGTAAGTAATTCAATTACTATCTCTAATTCCAGCCTGTTTTGCCCATATGGTAAAACTACTGAGTGATTTCTCCCAGTCCTTATCTCAACTCATGAACCCTTTCCTCTTTGTATTTTCTCTCCTCTGTCCAGCTGTGGAGGGGAGAGACAGGGAGGCTTTGGTGGGTGCCTGGCATCCAGCCAGGGGCAACCCCACTACACCAACCTGACTTGCAGATCCTCTTCCTGCAGCTTTTGATGCCCATTTAATATCGTAGTGAAGGCTGAAACGGCCTCAGGATCATTTATCTTGCAGTATCTGCTGGAAACCTTTGGGTTGTTCCATCCATGAAGACAGAACAGCCCAAACTAGCACAGCAGAAAAAGGGATAAAGCCACAAACAGGCTGAACAACTTCACCAGGCTGATACACTGGGGAAGGAGAAACACATACTTTCCAAATTATGTAGTCTACTCTTCATCTTTGCCTGTCCTCAGAAGAAAGAGCAATAAAGACAGTGTGTCCTCCAGGGAAATCACTTACACACACACATGTTGGACTATGGATTGAGATCCACACACAGAGTCCTCACACTAAGCCATGCCCAGAACACCATCAAACATTCCTCATCTTCATGACTGTTACATTAGACACTTTTCAGCTTATCATTCACCTGCACACTCATACAATGAGACCACTCATCATCTGTTAGGACTTCCCAGTACAGCCAGAGACACAAAACATATTTTCTGCTTTTCTTTTTGAAAGCTTTGCTAAAGTTATTGAAACTGGAGAAGTCCCAGCACTTGCTGAAAGGTGAATTCAGTGACCTGGTAATGACACTGGAGGCAGAGGTGTTTTGGTGCAGCAGGTCAGTAAAATGCTGTGTGCCTCCACATCTATTTGCACACAATTTCCCAGGTGAGATTACGGGTATTTACTAGAGGTTTCATTATTAAGGTCATTTTGGGATGCTTTTAATTCTCATCCACTACCAGTGGAGAATCTGAACATGTTTATTCATATCAGCTAGACACGTTAGGGTCATGGCAACCTGGGACACAAACAGAATTCTGACTTTGCTTTATATTCCTGACAATCTGTATAGAGTTACTGCTCCCTGCTCTTCATTTCCCCCCAAGGCTGGAGCTGCAGCAGTGTCACAGCAGCCTGTGCTGGGCATGTACCTCTCCTTACAAGGAAGGGAAGGTTGCAAACAGAGTGATAACATGTTGCCACCAAAAGTCATTTACTGCTTTGAAGACTTTTACAAGCAAGTTAAAATTTAAATCTGAATGAATGGGTGAACTCAATGTATTGGGCTTCACTAACACCAGAACTACTTGCACTAATTTCTCTGTTTCTTAAGAAATTACCCATATTTCAGCATGGATTGTGGTCATATGCCACTTAGCCATCATATATCCCACTGCTCCTTCCTCAGATATTTCTCCACTTCAGTGGCAGAGAGCCAGATGAATAAAGCCAAGTTGAATATATACCAGATTTATTTCCAGACTACCCAGACTTTCAAACAGAAATATGTATAGGCAAACCCCATAAACTACTTTCCACAACTTCTCTGGCACAGCCAAAAACTAGAAAAGCAGAGAGGAAGGAGCAAAGGATGTGGCCCCATGGCTGTGGTGATCAGTGCAGCCTTCAGGAGTGACATTATCAGACATGCCCTTGACTGACTGCCTCAGAATCCATCAAGAATTGCAAAAGCAAGGGCACTTTACAGAGCACCTTTTTGGAAGTGGTCAGTCACACTGCAGAAAATGAGGTTCCATAACAAGAGAAACAGCCAGATGTGAAATATAGCAAAGTGCAGATATGATATAAATGTAAGTGGAAAGTTCTGATAATGACCTCTGCCACAACTTTTTATTCCTCTTAACAGAGACTAACTCTCTTCCACCTGTGATTATCTTGGCCTGGGATGCTGGAAAGTGTAATATTGTTTTTCTAATGACACCTCTTCCACAGACTTAAAAACTTGTCAAATTAAAACTCTGTGTTTTATATGATACAAACAGATTTTGATATCAAAGGGGAGAGGAATATTACAACTTTATAGTGAGTCATTTCTAGCAGATGAACAGGGAAGAAAACCTACTTCAAAACTCTTGAGAGAAACAAGCACTTCTTTGGTGGTGGCATGAAATGCCAATCCTTATGTGAGATGAAATTAAACTGCCAGGATCCAATAGCTTTTAGATACCCAATGTTTAACCTCCATGCTCCACAAGACACCTGTGGATTACTATTGGGACCCTGAGAGAAGGCCCTCAGGGCACAGCAGATCCCTCCTGGAGAAGCTCTGATGAAGGCCATCAGCAAAGGACACCTTTTCCACAATTGGTCCCCATGTCCAACCCACCCCAGGGGTGCTGCTGGGTCCCACACTGGGGTGCTGGCACAAAAGGGGAACTGCTGCTTCTTTAGGTGTGGGGTTCATCAGTGCCTCATGGCAACCCCAAACCACCTCAATGCGGGATGCAGGGCTGTGCAAAAATAAAACTCGTTTGTAACATTGTAAATGCAAGGTAACTACAGGTCATTTTAAATCAAACCAAGTAAACCCCAGGTCTGGGTCTCTGTGGACTCCTCCTTTCTAAAGGAGAAGCAGTTCAGGCATGTGTACTCAAAGAAACAGCCAGCCTGTGGTACCTGCTGGGCAACACAGAAGTTACAGAATAGCAGGTAATTTCCATCAACCAACAACAACAACAAAAAAATTAATACTAATACATGGTTTGCTAAAAGGAGGGCTAAATTGTCTTGTTCATCATGGACCAGTGGTAGATCTGGTCTGAAATTGTTGCCAGATGAAAAACTATTTGCTCAGCTGGTGGGAAAATACAGTTGTTATCTTGCAGAAACCCTTGGCCTATGGAACCCCACAAAGCTTATTCTGTAGGATCATTAAACATTAACCAGGAAGAGGTGAAAAATCATGATCCAACCTGGGTGTGCCAACTCTGCTCCATATTTGGGAGGTAACACCAATTCATCCAGTGGCAACTCCGGGGTCTACAAGCACCAGAGGGACCCCTGGGACAGAAGAATGTGTGTGCAAAGGGCAGGGAACTTGTGTTAATGATTCAGAGAAAGGACTGTCATACAAATGTTTACAATGGGGCAATCAGTGAATATGTATGTAAAATACAGTGTACAAGCAGGAGCTTTTCCATACTCAGGATGCACCATTTTGGTGGAGTTATCCCTTTGCTCACCCAGCACTGTGACAAATAATGTCTGCTTTACAATGCTGCAGTGGTTTGAAGGAGCTTTTGACTGATTTTGGCAACAAAATGAAAGGTGACTTCAAACAGTCATTTTCACATGATAAACTCCATGGGAGGGAGGAGGATGAGGAGAAGACTGGAGACCTGAGAGGGACTGGGAGATATGATGGAGACATATGATGAGTGTTCATCAATATACACTTAAATACACAACAAAAATAGGAGAACAGTAGTTCCTGGCTTGCTTTGGTGACCAGCTGAGAGATGGTATTATCAGCCCAGCCTCACCAGTGCCACAAGGTACCAGCTGAAATCTCTTTTTCCAGGATTCGCAGTAAAACAGTTGTTCTGACATGGAGCTCCTCTCATTCTTCTTTGAAAATCTGTTTTCTCATTCTTGTTGAAATGGAGTTATTTTAGCATCAGGGTGGCAAAATAAAGAATTCCATTGGCAGTGTGGTTTTCAGCTTTCCCACTGAACTCCCCTCTCTGAGACAGGCCTTAAGCACCCCAGACATGGCTGAACCAAAGACAGGTAAAGATATTTTGTCATACCTTTTTAGTGTGGGAAGTAATAATATTGTTATATTTATGTTATAGATTTCATCCTATAAACCTTCAACACAACAAGAAATCCCAGCTGCACAGAATGATCTGTGCCATTCAAGGGTATTTTTGGGTGAAATGCAGCTACATTTTCATATACAAATGGGTAACTCCCAATTGAAATGGGCAATGCTTCAGCCCCAGGTAGAATATTTTGCTCTAAATAGGAGTTTTGCTAATATAGGAAGGGCTACTCCTGTGAGACTTCCTATCACAGAATTTCCACTGTTGTCAGCATCTGTCCAAACTACTGCCAAAACCCTCTTTGAATTGAACAGTTCATAAATGTTTGCCAGTATCCAACAAAACAAGATTAATTCAGCAGGGTTTTTTTCATATTTAATTAGGACTTTGATGATGCCCTGGTGATTTCTGCCTGAAAATAACTGTTGGGTTTGCCCACATGTGCTGACCATCTGACCTTCACCCTGATGGAGTTTCCTCTCTTCTTTTCTCACTAACCAGTTCCAGTTGCTCTGAGCCCTCAGTACCTGCACTGGAATGCTGCCACTGCAGTCCATGGCATTTAATGCCATTACTCTGTTTGTCAGCAGGCACTGGCAGCAGCTCCTCATGCCCTGCAGCACCACATTTCCTCTGTTTTCCCACACCTGGCACCTCTGGGTGTGCTGGGGAGTGGGACACTTCCCTTTGCCCCCTCTCTGTGCCTGCAGGGCCTCTAACCAGGCTGACCTGGCATTTAGAATGTGATGGAATTCTGCCCGAAAAAAAAAAAATATAATGAAGCTGGCTGTGAATTTTCAGCGGCCGCTTCTGTCAACCACAAACTAAATCGAAATGGAACGCAGTATTTCTCTACGTAATGACATCCATATGCTAATGGCAAGAGATTGTGTCTTGTACAAGATTTATCAAAGTAAAATCAATGCATTTCATAGGCACCTCAGTGCTGCCTATCCAAAGTGGTGTCCTCTGCCAAATATGCACTGTGTCAAACAAAGGATCCCAAACAGTGAATATACTTGAGGCACTCACCAAAAATAACACATTTTTTGAACCTTGCTGACTCAAATCAACTTAGAATTCCACCTTGTAGTTTAAATAAAACAATATAAGTTCTCTGATTACATTTTAGCTAGCTTCAAAATGGATAAAAAACATAGTTAGGGTCAATTTACAAGGCCAACAAAAGTAGGTAAAAGCCACATTTTAAGTCTTGTAATGAAAGCAAAATTTTCCCAGCACACTGACATAGACACAACACTGATCAAAGATCTAGTAAAAGGCATACAGAGCTGAGTGGTTCTAGGGCTACTTCTGATAAATAAATGCCACACCATGTGTGCATTCAAGACTCAAATAGATTCTGAATATCATGAATATACAGACTTTTTAACTTGGTACAGATTTACTGGGAAAGAATATACGTAAGCCCCTCTCCAGTGACAACACATTGTTCCCTTCCCTCCCTCCTCTTCGTCACAACACAGCTATACTCTATAACTGAAAGTAAGGCAGAATGGTATCAATGCACTTTCACTTTGTGGTTATGAATTTTAGATTCATGATTTACTTTTCCAGTAAATGCA
Source organism: Mixornis gularis (assembly GCA_003546035.1). Taxonomy (NCBI): domain Eukaryota; kingdom Metazoa; phylum Chordata; class Aves; order Passeriformes; family Timaliidae; genus Mixornis; species Mixornis gularis. The sequence goes on from QVAJ01000127.1 coordinate 2,276,408, forward strand.
CTCAACATGATCTGTCTCTGTTTTCTTAAGTACAAAACTAATTTAAACTCTAACAAGTTACAGATCCTTATGAAGTCAGGCTGGGCCCTCATTTCAGGTGAAGGCATTTGAATTTTGGTGTTCACATGCACTCTGTGTCTTTAGGGTCTCGCTGTAATCCCCAGTCAGTGCATCAGTGGCCATCCAAATATGACAAATCTGCCAGAGTGGCCCCTCTGCTGTACCCAGCAACATTTTAGGTGCTCCTGGGCCTCATTTTGTACCTCTTGAAGGTACAAAGAGACACAGATCCTCCCTGAATGCCCCACACCTGCCAGGTGTGTGCAGACATTGTGGATCCTGCAGGGCATCCCAGACAGTCCCAGACAGCTGTGCTGACACAACCAAATCCCCCCTTTGGTGCCTGTTTTTAAGATGAGCCCATCTGCTTTACGGATCTGCTCTCTCTAACGGGAGCTGAGACACTTGACTCCCCAGCAGACACTTACTGTGACATCTGTGGTGTTCCCTGGGGTGAGTCCCTTGAGTCAGCATGGAGAGAGGTCCTGATGTATCCCTGAGAAGCAGAACAGCATCAGCAAAACCCAGAACTCCTTTGTTCAGGCTCCCAGATGAACTGCCTGAAAACCAGAATAATGCTTTTTCTTGAAGTTCGAAATGTGGTTTTTTGCAGGCTCATTTTCTGAACAGGTTGAAAAAGATGACAATATCCCCCTTGGCTACTGCCCTCAAAAATGAGAGCACCCTCAGAGACATGGCACTGCCATTTTCAGAACAAGTTCTGATTAAAGGGTGAGACTGTGAGCCACAGAACAAAACAGGTTTTCCAGCACACAGCCGAAGGCAACTACAACTATTTGAGGCTTCATTTACAGCAAAATGGAGAGGGCAACTTTTGTAAGCTGTTAGTATATCCAGTAGTGATAATTAAATCTGATTAATGCTTACCAGTCAGCAGCAAAAGGGAAAAAAAAAAAAAAAAAAAAAAAGGTAGTTTTGCAAGGCTGCCACGTCCAGGAGGCACAAACATCTCATACAACAGCTGGGGCCCGGCACGGCAAAACTCTTTGCAACACCTCAAGCAAATGGTAGAGTATCTCCTGAAAAAGTATTTTGTACACTGCAAGCTGAATAATTAGACAACCACATACTTGTAAATTAATTTTTAATAGGTGTCGCTTATTAGCAAAATGCTGCTCAACCAAATTCTGCTTTTCAGACACAGATCAGCTTCTGCTATTCTCTTTACCTCCAGTTTCTCCCTCTGCCTTACATAGAAAATAAAGCAAAATAGGCCCCTTTATTTCTCGTACATTCACCCTAGAATGCAGCACAGTGCACCTGTTTCTAGTCTTGCATTTTATTTTCTGGTGTTAGGAAATTCAGTGTTTTGTATTCATTACTTACACAATTATACTTGAGCAAGCGGAAAAAATGTGATTTCCTTCCCATATTAGTCCATTTGGGAAGGATATCCTGCATTTGAATGTGTGTATGTGGGAACCCAAGGGCTTCTGGTGCCTCAAAAACACAAATGACTGTTACTTCTGCATTTCTGCTGTGGTGGAAGAGGCAGAACTCAGAGTCCCCTTGGATACATACCTTGAGAAAACCAGGTGAACTGTTTCTGCTGAAAATTCTCTGTGATGGCACAGCAAGTTAGAAAAACATAGCTAAACGCTTCTTTCTGCACCTAATTCTTTACTGAAGTATGGCTTAGAGTTCTCTTCTCAAGAGACTCAGAGAAGTATTCTACAGAATTAAGGCTCCATTGTCTATGCAATGTGCTAAAGAATAACAGTTCCCAGACAGTTTTCCAAACAGAAAAAAAAGTCACAACGTTTTTTCCTTGGATTTATAGCACTTACAGTATTTGCTGCACAAAGGAATACTGTAAATAGCATTTATAGTACTACACTGAACAAAATGACCAGAGTCCACCTGCCCTGGAGTTTTATTTGCAGGCTTCCCATCTTTCCCTGTTCTGGTGCAGTTTGTATGTAGGATTGAAATATTTTCATAGAGATACAACAGATAAGTAAATGTCCTCTATCCCTGTGCATTCTCTACAGGGAACAGTTCCTGCTATTTTAGGTGCCACAGTAGGTCCATAAAAGTTCTGCAGTAGCCCAGACACTCATTACAGAGGTCAGCTCTGGAAAGCAGATCTGGCAAAGCTTTGCCTTTCACCCCAAGTGGGGACACACAGATTTGACTCTCACAGTCAGCACACACTTTAGACCTCTGCTGATCAGCCCACAAGACTGTTTCCCAGAGGCACTTCAATGCCATCACAGTGTGATCTCCTCACTTCTTAGTTCTTAGAGGATGCTTGGAATGGCTACCCAGGCTGTCAGCCCACAGAGAACACCCCATGGACGTTGATGGGAAATAAAGGTTTGAGTCTGTCTAGTTATTGCAATATCATGTTTGGTTCTTGAGGCTCAGAGGCTCTTCTCGATCAGTAAGTTTGCCTGTGCTAAAAGGAAGATATCCATACACTTACATCTCTGCCCATACAGGCTTGGCTGTGTCAACTACAGGGAAAACACAGTTTAAAAGACAGAACAAAAAAAAAAAAAAAATCTTGAGAAAAGCCAAGCAGCAAACTACTGTAACTGAACACAGTGAATCCCTTGCTGAGGTGCACAAATAACAGACAGGTGTGTGTCCCTGCTCAGTACCTGCTCACAAAGCCCAAAAGGCTTGTGCTGTGTCCTGCCTCTCACACAGGTATTTCTGCTGAAATTCCATCTCAGAGGCACTGTCCCTTTCCTCTCCTTCCCTACCACTCTGTGTACTTTAGTCAATCATAGGGCTCCCTGAGTAATAAGCCTGGTGCACTCCCTGCCCTCTCTCTACTGCATTTTGCTATGGAAATCCCAGTATTTGTGTTTTCTTGTGTATTTAGCAATATATCTTAGCTGCTTTAATTGAAATTATCAAGCGTCACAGCTCAAGCATGGAAATTCTGGGATGCTTAATTTGAAGTCAGCAGTTACAAAGCCTTCTATCTCAGCTGCTATTTGGGGGCCTTATCTTTCAAAATGCGTGTTTTGGCAAAACCTAGCACAGCAGAAAAGCAAGAGCTTTATGGATAATCTTATTCAAAGAACGTTACCTATAGATTATAACCATATATCCAGTGCCATCCCACTGAGACTGCACAGATTTACAGCGCTGCTGGAGAACACAGAAGGTGCAGATTTCCAACTGCTTCAGTGAGCAGCCTCATTGTTTAAATAAGTGAGTTGAACAACCACCTTTTCATCCTTATGAATGAATTTTTCATCCATCTGAATAAACCTCAAGCTTTATTAGAATTATTTTCTGTATGTAAATACACGCACATAGATGCTGAAGAGCTGGCAGCCAGAGAACACGAGCAGTTTAGCAGAAGGGCACGGTGCCAATTTGACAGCTTCACTAATTTTAAATGTATTTCAGGAATTAGTGGTTAGTCCCACAAGACCAGGAGTCAGACAGAAATACTGTGATGCTGAAGACAATATTAGGGGCAGTTTAGTCAGAATTATTCTTTAAAAACATGGCTAAAGAAAACAGCAGAACATGGAGCGCTTCAAGAACTGAGAAAGGTTGGGAAATTCCCTGTTGGTAGCATTCAGACCATGCAGCCATTTGCTGTTTACAGCGGTTAAACTGCCAAACTAAAAACACCCACAAGCTACAAATAACACAACCAGCCACAAGTTTCATTAAGAGCAAGTAGCAATAGTGCCTGGTATTGACTATTTTTCTGTCACTTGTGACAAACAATGCTCACCTTTTAAAATTTCAAAGGTTTATTAAACCTTTACAAAATTCAACAAAGGACTGAACGAGGAAAAAGAGCAGCACTGGAAGCATGGAACTAAACCGCCATGTGCTCACCCACAAAATGACTGCTCCGCCTTTTATACCCCTGCGGGTTGCATCAGGTAAGCCTGGCCCCTCCCAAAGACTGTCAATCAAGGCTTCTTTGCTGTTTATTGGTGGAGACTGCCGTCTTGCAACTTGATTGGATGTCAGGTGTTGCCATGCCACGCCCCCTGGTAACAGGCCTGCCCTCCTCCCAAGTGCCCCGTGAAGGCACACAGGCACAGCCCTCCCTCCACATGTCCCCACTACCAAGGCCGGCCCTTGGCCACCACACGGGGGAAAGGGGATTATGGAGAGAACAGAGGACATCCAAACAACAAATGACAATATCATAATTATACATCAGTAAAACTTCTCTTAACATACCCTCAATATTCATCCCTTAATTGCCAGAGCCAACCATCGCATTGCCCATCTATAGCGCACTCTACTCACTTTTGTGTGTGTGATTTCTCTGTCATTTCCCTTTGACGGCCACATGCTGCAAGAGGAAAGCTGTATTCCCACCTTCTGCCAGGACCACAGTCCTGTGCTTTGACATGAGAGAACTTGAATATCTTTTTTGTCTTGTCTTCTCCTTAATAAAAAACAAAAAGTTAGCACTCCAGCCTTCCAGAGCAGCAGGGAAGTGCTGAGCAGAGCTCAGAGTGCTTTCAGGGCATGCTTAGCATGCAGATCCTGGGAACGAGAGCTGAGACATGCTTGTTGGAGGGAGCAGGCCAGACAAAGAAGGGAAAAAAGAATTTTAGACCTGTCTAGTGACAGAAAAAGGATAATTACTCTTCCAGAGGCCTTATTGCCTTAGTTGTCATTGGAACATTGAAGGATTAGCTCTCCTCTGCTCCCTTCTCAGTACAAGCCATCAAGCCACAAACAGGAGTTTGTTCTTGGGGAATGAGCCCAACCAGCAGTAAAACAAAGCATGCAAACAAACGAAGTGGTAAATGTTGTTTGAAATGCAGTGTCCAGGATTTAGGCAAGATCTGTTCTGGTTTACAGCTGTTTTACAAACATGTTGGCACACCAAAGCATCGTGGACTTCAAAGAAACTTGTTTCAATTGCTTCAGAGAAAAACATTTCAGGAGAAAAATGCAGAAACAATTAATTTAGGAGTTTGGACTGTCAGACTAATTGTCCATGGGAGTGCACACTAAGAAGCACCAATGTGTAAGTTTGGTGTTTTTTAAAGTTAACAGTAATACAAACCCCACAGTAATATCCCTGCCCCTACTACTATTCAAAGGATGAAGCAAATACAGCACCATCGTCTAGGAATAGCACTCCCCAATTTAGTTCTCCCACCAAGACTCTCCAAACCACACTGCCACTCAGTCACCCCCCAAGCCAAAATTGATGCTGCAGCAGGTTTGTGAAGCAGGTGTAATTGCTGATATATCTTTAACATCAAACAATCCAAAGAAAAGCTCTGTTTAACCTTATGGATAAGATTAAAGATGGACATATTTTCTTAAACTAAAAGAAATGCAGTTATAAGAGGTTTGGCAAGTTAGACGGATCATGCCTGACTCGTGCCTTTAGAGACTTACCTGAAGAGCTGGAATTGGTTCTGTCTTAGAGGGACAGAAAAAAATGAGATCTGAATTGGACTGCTCCTAGAAATGTGCACACACACCCCTGCCCTGTCTATAGTAGTGATGAGATGTCTCAGGTAGATGCATTAAATTCATTGGGATAAATATGGCTCCACATTTCAAAGAGACCATCTAGGTCATGAGGCATTAAACAAAGTCAAAAGAAGCAGAACTTGGTTGAGGAGCTGGAGCTGCTCCCCATCCTGGCAGAGTTTCCCATCTCCTTTGACTCTGCAGAGTCACTGGTGTTTCCTGTCTGCTTTGGTTTCAATGATTTAGATGGTTTACTCAGGCTAGAAAGAGATCACAGATCTTCTTCCAAGCCCAGATAACCTGCTGCAGCAGTTTCTCATACTGAAACTCTGGAAGAGATTCAGCTATCACAAACAACAACAGGAGGAAAGTCATCAGGAAAACAGGAAAAGAAAATGCCAAATTTTTCATGCTACCACCAGGTGATTTAATTAAAACACCTGTCTACAAAAATGGATGCAGACTTAAGTGGTCCCACAGTCAAGCTAAGGATATGCCAGAGAAATTTGAGGGAGGTTTCTGAAATGGATTTCAAGTAGCAAGGTGACTTGTTACTGCTTGAAAGCTGCTTAATTCACTCTGGGGGTGTCAGACAGCTCTTGTACAGCAAGACACAGAGAAGTGAGAACCTTACAGACCTTAAACAAGTTCATCTAATGGGGAACAGTTTAGTACAACCAAAGCCCTTCCTGTTTTTCAAGATTTTATAGTAAATATTGAGGCTTTGCAAGTAAAATTCCCTGGGAGTAATAAACATGTATAATGCTCTAGAGCACGGCTTACAATTCAATAAAGGCTCTTTTTTGCAAAAAAAAATTGTTCCAGAGTTTTCTTAAGAAATTCAAAACGACATCTTGTAAAAAAATTTTTCACACAAAAATACCTTGTTCAGTAAGCCTGACCTGAATAATGGAATGAGAAGCACACTATTGCTCATTGTAAAGGGGGAAAAGAATCTCATATTGTTTGAAACAGAGGTGCTTAGTGCTGTCCTTTCACCCACTACATTACCCCTCTCCTCTCTGAGAGCACGTAGGAGAATTCCCAAAGCAGGAATCCATCTCCCTTCTTTCTGGGACTGCTGGCATGAGATCTCTTACCATTTCAGCAGAGATATTCAAGGCTCCCTGTACGTGTTATTCAGCAGCAAAATGCTTCTTTATTCCCAGGGTTTCAGAAGTAGCATAACTGATTGGGTCACCACTGCCTATTTACACACAGAAGAATAATTGCATCAGGGCTGTAACTCACAGAAGGGCTCCTGGCTTACCCCATAAATTGCAGTAACACTAGTTGCATTGTTTACTCTTGCTGGGAAAGCTTCAGGGATGCAGAACAAGCCCTACATGCTCACCCAGCCCAGAGACTGCTTGTGCGAAGCCCCACATTGCTGGCAGTAAATGCCCCACCTGCCAGGCACTTGCATGTGACCAAAACCAGCTTAAAAATCACTTAAAGTGTGCACACAAGTCATTATCCTGTATCTAGTCACTGCCTGCTGATTGAAAAAAAAAAAAGGCTATCACTACACATGTAAAAATAGTTAAGTTGGTAAATACCATTGAACTTGCAGGTTGCAATCAGAGATGGTGGCTTACCCTGCTGAAGGTGTTCAAAGTGCACTCCACTGGCCCAAAGCCAGCCCTGGATTCCCATTTATAGACATTTAATCACTTCTTTGTATGCCCTATCCAAAAGAAAAATGGAGGGTGTCTCTATCGAGAATCTCCCATCAACATTTTCTTAATTGGTTGTGTTTTCCATACTCGAGGTGTAGACCCAAGATGTGTACAACGTAAGATCCTCCCATGGATGTCTTTGGGAGATTTTCCCTTCTTGTGATTTTATCACCTCCTTGTGAAATACTGTGGACATCTCGTGTATTCTGTACTCTAGTTCATTAGAAGAGTTCTCAAACTCACCAGTATTTCACACAACACCACCTAATGAGATATTACACTTTTTGGGCCTTGCTTTAGAGTCTGATGCTGTATGTGGTTGGGTTTTTGACACACAACGAGCTGGCATTGTCCTTACCCCGGCATGCTCCCCTCCTGGTGAGCAGCACAGTGCACGCCTGGCTATACAACACAGCCTTCCACATGTCACAGAATCATGGAATCACAGAATGTGCTGTTGGAAGGGATCCACAAGGATCATTGAGTCCAACTCCTGGCCCTGCACAGCACCATCCCCAAGAGTCACACACGTGTGACTGAGAGCATTGTCCAAATGCTTCTTGATCTCTCTCAGGCTTGGAGCTGTGACCACTTCCCTGGGGAGCCTCTTCCAGTGTCTGATCACCCTCTGGGGAGAAGAACCTTTTTCTGATATCCAACATAAACCTCCCCCGACACAGCTCCAGCCAGTCCCTCAGCGCCTGTCACAGAGCAGAGATTGGTGCCTGCCCCTCCTCACAAAAAAGTTGTAGATTGCAATGGCTCAGTACTTTGGCTGAAGTGGAAGCGGCAGGTGCTTTACCCTTCCATTTAGTGGTGAGCACACTTACAGAGGTGGTGGAAGATTTGTCTTTTCCTACCCAAACCAGCAGAAGAACAGCTTCCAGGAGAGGGCATCCACACCTTCTCTAGTCAACCAGTCCCAACACCCCTTAGCTGGGCACAGAGTCTAAAAATGTACTTCATAAATGTTAGCACTGTCTTTTTTACTGAACCTTATCTCTGTTCAAATAACACTAAAATAATAATAAAAGAACTCATTGTTCAACAAATTACATTGGAAGAGGAAGGAAAAACTGCTCCTGCTGATGAATGAGAGAAGGTAAATATGCTGTGACTGCCTCCAAATTTTATGGTGTCCCCATAAACATGATGCACAACAGTAATAAAGTCAGACATATGATATGAAAAGGACATGTACAACAATACAAAGTGGTCAGTCATCTACCTGGCCTGACAACTTTATTACTGCAATGGGTCATTATTACAATGGGACATTTTAGCACACCAAAGATATTTCAAGGTAAAAAGATGATTACAGGATGAGGTACATTACAAATGCAATAATTACATTCCACAGTTGCATTTCACCAAAAGGAAGAGACAATAATATGCCATAAGCCATGGCGACACATAAACCTTTCTACGGAATCACAATAAGCCTTTTGACACAATAATACAGGAAGGCTTTTGTTTCTCCTAATCCCCTGTCAAAAATTTGATTCTACCTAGTGAATGTACCAATGCAGAAAATACCACCTTTATTTGCCTGGAATGAGAAGAGGGGTTTTGCAATCTTTTTTTTACTGATAACCATTTGCAGGTCTACACACCTTAGGCAACTAACTGCCCACTTGGAAAACACACCTGTGACAAAATCATAGTGGTTGGTTAAAAAGAATAGATGGCTGTTTATTATGGTATGAATGGTTTATAATAATAAAAAAGTATTGAGTCTGTATAAGATGAAATTTATTATGTACCTCTTTAAATAGTCCTTTTGAGGCCATATTCCAGGAAGCCTTTTTGAGCGTACATAGCTTTCATGTTCATCAACATTTAACTTCTTCCATAAGCATTCCAGAGGCTACCCTTGTCAAAAAAACCAAACACCCAAACCACCTATTATGGGCTTGTTATAGATGAGTAATGGGTTGATTGGCTTTCGCAATTAGGGGATGAATATTGTGGGTATGTTAAGAGAAGCTTTATTGATGTATAGTTATGTTATTGTGGTTTATTGTTTTGATGTCCTCTGTTCTCCCCATAGTCCCCTTTCCCCCCACTCGTTATTGTTGCCACTGGACAGCCTGGGTTGTCCAAGGCATGTGGAAGGAAGGCGTGTACATGTGCCCCTTGCATGGGACAATTGGGAATGGGGAATGCTTGTTACAGGAGGAGTGGCATGGCAACACCTGACCTCCAATCAAGTTGCAAGACAGCACTCTCCACCAATGGACAGCGAGAAAGAGTTGATTGACAGCCTTTGGGAGGGGCCAAGGTTGCCTGATGCAGCACCAGAGGCGTAAAAGGCAGAGCAGCCATTTTGTAGATGAGCACATGGCGGTTTAATTCCATGCTCCCAGTGCTGCTCTTTTTCCTTATTCAGTCCTTTGTTGAATTTTGTAAAGGTTTAATAAACCTTTGAAATTTTAAAAGTGAGTGTCATTTCTCACGGGCTGCAAGGCCATACAATCTAACCTGCAGTGCTCCCAGTTTTTAAGGTCTGTGAAAGATGTTTCTGACTGTATAAGCTGTAAAAGCAACACATGAAGCTAACAAGAGTGAATACATTACATCCTGGTAAACTCAATGTCCACAAATACCTGGCAGCAAGTCCTGTTTTCCCTGAGTAAAGCAAACAGGTGTATGTAAACTGTAATATCATTGGTCTCTGCAATGGATATTTCAGAATCAGACTCCACATCCTAAATGCAGCTGAAGCCAACACTGCTCTATCCGTGTATATGTCTCAGTTTAGAGACAAATTTAGGAGAAAACACTCAGGAATGAGTAGCCTCCTCTAAAATGGGTTCCAGCAATGCCTTTCAACCGGTAGGAAGTGAATACTAGTGGATGAAAGTGGGAAAAAACCCCAAACCCAACAGTTCAATAACAAACAGAATGCCCACAAGGCATGGGGGGGAAAGTAAATAAGTACTAGATACAAAACTGTCAGACCTTACCCCACCATGTACACATTGGAACAAAAGCCCAAAATGCCAGGGAAAACATACTGGCTCATGCCATGCAGTAGAAGATGGTGCCAGCTTCCCTCTCAGGGGTAAATAACCCAGGAGCTTCAGGTGTAGCCCTGGTCCGTGCCTGAGATGTTTTGGTTTTCTGAATTTTTTTTCCCAGGGAATTTTCTGTAAACAAGAGACATGTTTTTGTAACTGTAAACTTGGTTTACATTCTTTCCCTAGGAGGGACTTCTTGGTGTTCCTTTGGTCTGACCAATGTGATTGAAGAGGTTTGTCTTTGTTTCACCAATCAAATTGGTCTGTGTAGAATAGTATATAAAAGAGACACATCCCAAAAATAAAGAAGTCATTTTCAGCAGCCTTCTGAAGACGAAGTCCTGTGTCGTTGTGGTGTACAACAGCGTCATTCAGGCAGCAGTTCAGGCACACAGATGGAGACCTGGTGGCTCTCTGACATCAATCCCCTTTCCACAGCAAATGAGGCAGGTGGGCTAGAGCCTCTCAGTGTGCTTTCCCTCTCCAGATCAGCTTTCCTGAGGTTTGGGGCCAAAACAGAGCGACCCCTCTCTCACTGATCCTGACCAACCCCTCCCCTGCAGGCTTTGATTTTTCTGATCTCAGACTAAACAGACTGTCCAGTTCACCTCAAAAGGTTGCCAAACGATTCCTGCTGCAGCTTCTCCAAGGCCAGGGATGAAAAAAAACCCACCTTTTTGCCTGGGGCAACAAAATCAAGACCACCCCACATCTGGGATGCCTGGGCAGTGAGGCTTTGAAAAAGCCTGCCAAAGGGGCATTATACAGAAACCATTATAACCAAGGGATACAGCAACCATTTTTGGCATAAAGCTGAGGATCAGGGCTATTTATGACTATCATAAATAAATAAATCATAAATCACCCCAAGACAGCATCACCAGCCTGTGAAGTCTGCAATGGAGAAAGGCCTTAATGTGAAACAATGCAAGAAAATAAATAGATCTAATAAATTCTTCATTATGTCATGTTGAATGCCTGTACGTATATTTTCCCTCACAGACACAAGAATGTCTAGTGATAGAAATTACTCAAAAATTACCGAATTAACAAAATCATCTCTTTCTAGCTTTTTAAAAACTGCCAACTGTGAGCAAATTTTCCACCTTCAGCAGTTTTCCATATACTCCTCTCTTCAGTCAGAATTGAATTGCAGCATGCATACCAACTTACTTCTCAGTTCATTTACCAAAGCAGCAGAAAGTCTCTATAAAAGCATCAGTCAAAGCAACAACATGTATCTCTTAATTAACTGGTATACCATAAAGCAAAAGGCTGTTATCACTTTGCAAACATCAGAACATACTCCTGCAGGGCAGAACTCAGCCTGGATAGACAAGATAACTCCTTTCAAATGGGTTTACGCTTCCAAGACAGTTACAGGAGCCTTCTGTTAAAATTCCTTCAGGAAAGCCTCCATGCAATCCTAGAGCATTTTGGATAAAGGGAGAGAGTCCACTGGGGCACATACCCCCGGGGTTTTCTCTCTCGAGGTTTCAGGGGGTGCAGCCTGCCTTTTATCCAGAACTCCTGGCTGCATGTTGCTCTCTTCCTTGCCCCCTTGGCTGAGGTACTAGGAAGGTACAGCCTTCCTGAACTGCCTAATCGATATCCCCCCTTGAACCTGTCACGTTGCCCCAAAGTTCAAAACTCTGGCTTGTGCAGACCCTTCTCGTTTTCAGGCACCAAGCTGTGTGGCCCAGTAAGTAACCCACTCCTCAAAGTCAGCAAAAACATTAAGATGCATTTCAAAGATGCTAACACCCATCAAATTGTTTGTAAAGACACCAGCACACATCTTCCCTCTCAGATCTCACTGTAAAGGTGATGGAGGATCTCACATTTATTTAGAGCTGCAGCAATTCTTTGTAAAAGGAATTACACGTATTATTTTCTCCAAGCAACAGTGTGTAATTGTTAACCAAGAGGCATCTGATATGAAACACCAGTGGAAGAAAGAGAAGCCATAATCTTATCTTTTTTACTAGATTGAGCAGATTAAATTAGGTATACCTAATTTGCAGTGCTTTATCTTGAGCATAACTGCACAAATAGATGAGGCAGCAGGACCTTTATTTGGGATTCTTTGTTCTGTGCTGTCATAAACCCAGTTTAAGCATCAATGGCTGCTTTGTGCTGCCCAAGTGATAAAAACCACTTAGAACTTATCAGTCAATATGCACCTCCATTTATCACAGGGTAATTTATTTGAGTTGCACATAATTGACTGGAAATCAGAAATCTTTAGCTTGTTTCCTCCTGCATATCAGCTTCCCCACTTGAAACAATTTTATTTGCATGTTGTTGCAAAGTTTATATATCATTTTATATCCATCTGAAAAACTTTGAGAAATCCTTATGGGGAAACTGCAGTAAACTGGATATATTTGTTCAAGCTGGAGCATTATCTTTTATTGTGCAAAGAATTTTACTCTTTAATAACTTTGAACATGACTTTTGGTTTATGGTCCAGTCACCACAGTGAAATTAGCCTGTAAGACTGTGACCTCACCTTGAAACAAGAAAAACCAGTTTTTACTCCAAAAGGGCTCAAAAATAGACAGGGTCCAAATGTAATGACACTAAAAAAGACAACTCTTGCAGCAAGAAGGTGAAGCCATGTTGCAATAGAAGATGTTATATATTGATGAAAAGTGAAGTATCGCTGTCGCCTCTTTTGCTATTTCACAAAGAAAATATCATGTAAAATTTCCAACTGGGAGACAGTGGAGGAATGAACTTATTTACACACCACTTTAAAATGCTGAGCTGGAAAGCTTTTGTGAAATGTAACAAAGATGACTAACATAGAGGATAAAAATTAGCTACTTTTCCATTTTTATTTTATGAATTAACTAGGTAATTCCATGTAATAGTCACTGTCAAAGCTACATTCATTTATGAACTGTTACTCAAAAATTCAAGAATCTTTATATTTTATTTGGGAAAACAAAATTGGTTTTTAGTTTGCAATGGAAAAAGCAAACAGAATTTCATCAGAGTTTATATTTACTTAAGAATATTCCACCTCAATTACTTTCGCAAATTAAGAGTTTTTTATATGAAAGAGATTTGTCTTGACACAAATATCAACATAAATATATCAGAATATATAAATTCGGTAGCTATAAAATATTCAAATCTCATTCTAAGAATGATTTTGCCTTTAGAGCTGAAAAAACTGAATTTTTTCTTCCAATTCTTCATAAAATTATAAACTAGAAATTAATCGGGAGCTATATTCACTCAAAACCAGATGAACCATATCAGCTTCGCTGCTTGCTTCAATACTGCTGCAAAAATATTAACATTTTGCGTGTTGTGTTGCCCTGAGCTTTCTGTCTTTTTGTCTTTCTGTAGAACTTTCTCACGCAGCTTCATGAAAACAATGTCTATTCTTAGAATGTTTACATACTTCTCCTCTGAGAAAAAAAATGATTGATGGTGATGTCCACCATCCAGGTTGAAGGGGTGGCAACCTGAGCCAATCTCTTGACCTCTGTACATATGTATAAAAACTGGAGTCAGATTTGAATAAAAAAAAGTTTTTCCTAAGTGCCATGCTATAAGCTTCATTTCAGTGTTCCTGAAATTGGGACACGCCCAGCTTTGCCCCACGACAGTGTTGTACTACGAACAGGGAAAATGAAATACATAGTTTCAAATAACTATGACCTCTCCTATCTTTTTCATATCGTACCTGGGCATTTTTACAAGCAAGATCAATGAAGCTGGAGTCTAGGACATCTTCACTTTTTCCTAGCTGCAATTACTAGTCTCAAATATTAAGTGAGCTCAAAATACATCAAGACCAATCCATGTGGAGCCACCAGAGCTGAAAATCCTTCTCTGAGAGGCAGCACGACCTGTGTCAGGGAGAGCCCCAACAGAGGAAAGCAGTGGGGCAAAGCAGTCCTTTGCCAAGGGTCTGGCCTCAGCAAGTTGGAGAAGGTATGGATTCCCTCTCTGCACATCCCACTCTGGCCCAGCAGAGCTCTACTGCAAATTAAATCTGCTGTTTGGGTGGCACTGGGAGAAGGTCAAAGTAATTTAGTAGAAGAAATCCCCAGAAACCTTCTTTTCGATATGAATCCCAGACAGGTCAGCTGAACTTGGTCCTTCAGCTGTCTAAAAGCTGAAAAAAAATCAAAATCAAAAACGCTGCCAAACCAACCATTTAGTGAAATAAAAACCTTTGAGCACAAGTACCTTTGGATTCACAAACACAGCCTGGCCACTGGGAAAAGCGCAGGGCATACCACCCTCAGACAAATATAGGATTCCAGAGAGTTTGTTAGTTAAATATTTCCTCACACCTTCACAGCATTTCAGGGCCCTTTAGCAGTGCTCAAACCACAGCTTCTCACACCTCAGCTTTAGTCGTGCCCTTCTCAGATGTGTCTTTCTTCTAGACAGAGAAAGTAAAGGCTAAATCGTAAAAAGGCTTCAAATCAGTGGTAGCTGCATAACTGACACAGCCCCACCTTCCCAGGTTTTTGGAAGGCAGGAGGAGGGCAGTGAGCACTGTCAAGTGTATTATTCTTCTCTGCAGTGTCATTCTGCTTTCCAGGGCACTGCAAGGGGTAAATGTAAGGCATATTCACTGCCTCTTCCTGGTGTTTTAATCTACAGATAGTCCTCACTTATGTGGTTATTTGAGAGGGGAAAAGTAACTTTTGCTCCCCTGTCATGGGGATCCAGGGTAATTTCCTTATGCCTCCTGGAAGAGCTCATTAAGGAATTGAGGAGGGGACCACAGTTGTGTGTGGGGTGCAGTCATCTGCTCCAAAATTACTCTCAGTGTGTTTGGGACATGGTTGGCCTGGGCTTGGAGCACCCTGGTCTAGTGGAAGGTGTCCCTGCCCATGGCAGGGTCTGGCACTGGATGGGCTTTAAGGTCCCTTCTGACCCAAACCAGTCTGTGCTTCTATGGCAGAGGCATTCGTAAAGAAACAAGGTACCAGTGAAAGAAAGATGGATGAATGTTGGTGGTATTCAAGAAAGACTTCGTGTCCCCTCTCCTGGTTCTGTCCAATTTTGTTTTGTCCCCACTTCCTTCCCACCTTCTGCTTTTGTAAGCAGGGAGACATTTTCAGGAGGGATTTGAATGAAGTGGGTGGCTTGCCATAAGCTTGGAGAGAGGTGTTCCAAGGTAATTCCTGGTTAGACACAAAAGAGGGATACGAGGGAAAAAACTAAAGATGGAGTGGGGAACACCACCACCAGCACAAGGCACAGGAAAGGACATGGGAAAATGGAAAAACTGTGATCAGAATAAGGGCAAGCAAAAATACTTTGGTGCCAGAGTCTGGCTAAAGAATAGCTTTAGCATTGCTTACATGGAAAAACATAGAATAGATGGGACAGGAATTGATTGGATCCCAGCTGAGACATTTGACTGAAGAATATGAATTTATTTTACTCAGCGTACCGTGACAGTTTGGGATGCACATTACATCCTGGACTGATAAATACAAAAGCCCACTTTTGCCACCTGCCATTGCATGGCTTTACCTGCCACCTTGGCACACATGGCTGTGTCCTAACAGCTGAACTCTTACTACCCCAAGCAGCAAGGTCACATCAGTCTGTTGGCTGGGACCACTCCCTGGACTAGTGTTGGAATGCTAGAAATTTAGATTTAAGATTTTTATATATAATAATATGTGTGAATCAAGATGGACGATTTCAGGTGTTGTCTAAGTCCTTCTTCACCTCCTTCTTCCTCCTTATTCTTTATGGGTGGTTTTCTGTAATTGGGTGAAAAAGGTCTGCATTGCAGACCTTGGGTGGTCATTATTGGGTCAAAAGTATAAATAAGCTGGGTGTCACCTCGTTATTGGGTAATTAACTCTTAAATAACCTTAGAAAGAGTTAGAAGCACTCCATTTTACCTCATTTCTCTAACTTGCTAGTTGGTGCCCACGGCTCATGAGTCTGTAAATACTGTAAATAGATAAGATATAATAAACAACCAAGTCCAAACTTGAAATCTGTGTCTCCTGTGTCTTTCATCCTGACCTTGGCAGAGACAAAGAAACCAGAACTGTAGCAGATTAGGCCAACTCGAGGGACAAAAACCAAGGGAGAGTCCTTGCCATCATTATTTTAGCACAGACAGCTGCGAGGTCTGGCACTGCTTAATTTCCTGCATGGCTCGGCTCTGAGGAAAGAAAAACACTGGAGATGAAGAGGAGTTGATCAGTCAGCTTGATCATGAGGAGAATGGTAGTACCATTAAAAAATCATGGATAAGGATATAATAGAGAGAGCTTGGGCAGAGAAATCAGGAACTCTGACTTGGAAAAGGAAAACTTGACAAAACAGTAAATGCATACTACAAAAACAGCCCAGAGCCTTCTCTGATACTCCTTCAGCCTCCTTCCTTCACAAAATTTTGAATATCAGGGGCAAAATTTTAACTGAGGTCATTGAAAACAGGCGATGTCTTGAACACTCATATGACTGTCAGGAACCTGCTTCCTTCAAAGCAAGGAAACATTGCATAGGTAGTGAACATGAGATTAGTGATTTTGCAAGGTTTACATCTTCATATTTCTCTGTTTCAATGACATCAGAAAGTAACAGACATAAAAATGTGCAGATTCTGCAAATTTTGCATTTTTCTGTACTTTTTGCTACTTCCCTCAAGATCAAGGCTTTGATATTAAAATATATTCTTGTCTTTATATGTATTTACATTACAAAGATCCTTCACAGTAAAAAGTATTGCCCTTTCTTTAACTTAGTCATAGATACCTGCCTGGAGTGGAAAAAAAAAAACAAAGAAAGGAGGTGTATTTCTTCCCTCTACTCACATCAGTGATGTTTTAATTTCAAAGATCAGTAGAGACTTTGTAAAAGATATCATGACAAATCTCAGATTAATCTCTTAGAAGGTCACCTTCATTATATAAAATGTCATTTTCACCAGAGAAGAGAAAGATAAAGACCAATCAACGCAGCTGCCGCTGAAAAAATCTAGTAAAACCACTTATTTGACATTCAGACACATTAACAATGGTAATTAGTAAGACATTCCTGCATCTAGCCTAAAATACCTTTAGTTCTTTATTTCCTAGAGACCTACTGGAAAAAAAATTAGTTGGGCTTAAGAAAAGCCTTTACAAACACTACATACAGGTTATAAATTTGTCTGGGCACAGATAGATCCATTTGGTCTTTACATACTTTAGACATTAAGTTGGTCATGTATTACAAAAAAAAGAAAAAGAGCTGATTATCGTGATAAAAATCAAGGTGGGAAAGGATGTATTTCTCCCTTGAAAACTTGGTTGTTAATAACTGATTTTACAAAACAACAAGCAGGAACATGCAGTTTGCTACTATGGTTATGCAGGGGTTAGACCTGAAGGACATGATGCCCTCCAGGGGGACCTGGACAAGAAAGACCAAGAGAGACTATTTAGAAGAGCATGTAATGACAGGACAATGGGGTACTAAACTGAAAGAAAGTACCTTTGGATGGGATATTGGGAAGAAACACTTCCCTGTGAGGGTGGAGAGGGCCTAGCACAGGTTCCCAGAGAAGCTGTGGCTGCCCCTGGATCCCTGGAAGTGTCCAAGACCAGGTTGGACGAGGCTTGGAGCAACCTGGGATGGTGGAAGGTGCCCCTGCACGTGGCAGGGGGTGGGACAGGATGGGCTTCAAGGTGCCTTCCAACCCAAACTATTCTGGGATTCTAGGATCCCGTGTTTTTAGCCTGCACTTTAAGAAGCATTATTAATCTTGGATGTTGATGGAATTATGACATTTATCTCCATTTCTTCTCCTAAATGTCTTGAACTTTGCCTGCAGTCATATGCAAATACACACACTATTCAGATCTTCCATCTTGGAATTAAAGGCAGATTTCCAAGGTTCAGGCAAGCAGCACCCAGCTCTGAAGACCCTTACCAATAGCTCAGTTGAGTACCCTACTGCCAGGCAATATGTGTTGTTTCTGCCAAGGAATGGAGGTCTCAGAGCTGTGTGGCCCAAATGCCCTGACCTCACCCAGCTTGCTGTTTCCATCCACTGGGGAAACTCATACTGCAAGAAGCAGACCTATGCATTATGATTTTGTTCAGTTTGTTTCCACAAAGCATCTATTTCTGCTTCTGAATATGGTTTAGATGCATCTTCTTATGGTCTATTACAAAAGCATGAATTCTGTCCCCCTGATCTTTTTCAGCCTTCTGATGTTTCCTCTTTGTAGTAGAGTTTCTCACGGATTGTCATGTAAACAAAGTGATATTTACATTCCTCTATGGAAGAAGGACAATTGATGGACTTCTAGCTTGACCAGTGGGGTCGGAGAGGTGGCAACCTCATTCTCCAATCCCTGGTCATTGTCCAGAATCTATATAAATCGAGGTAAAAAAAATACACTCCTCTCTTTTTGCCCTGATGACTGACTGTGTGCGTGTCCATTTCGTGTCCTATAGCGACAATTCTTCCCTTTCCCAGTGATAATGCAGTCAGATTTCCCATTATGGGTTGGCTACATGAACACGTCTTTGAGAACAAAATATCCTCACCAAATCCCTGTGTCAAAATCCAACCAAAATGACATGTAAAGTCCTATTATTTATTTCTGAGTATGTTGTAATGACATTATTTTTTTTAAAGGTCTAATTGTTGGTGACTTACCCATAGTGTTTTTTCTTTACTCCAGCAGTGGGGCAGTGAGACACTGCTCTGGGTGCTCCAGTTGAATTTCCAAGCCTTTTTCCACAAATTGACTCACCACACTTTGGCAGGTCAGATCTGAGGGCTGTTAATGGTCTTACCAGATATTTGATTCTGAGATATTCACAAACAAGAAGGAAAGAGGACGGCGTAAAGTCACTTCAAGTCATACCTGGTGCTCTATATCCTTGTGTGATACAGAGTGTCTCACCATTTCCTTACACTGTGCTACAGAAGCCACTTCTGTAATAGGAAAAGATGCATTAAAAGGGTAGAACAGGAGTGAGGCATTCCCAGTTTTAAGACTTAGAAAGCTAGGAAATGGGAGAAGGGAAGAAGACACAATCAATGAACATTCAAACTGCCTGAACACAAGATTTTGGCAGCAAGTCAGTAAAATTCTTAAAGCTTCACCTTATGTTCTTCCCTTCTGGGGAAACAGTTTGAAGCTCAGATCAAACTCCATCCCCCTGTCTTCTACCAGATCTTCTCCCTGGAAACTTTACCCCAGTACATTACAGAAACAATATTGTGGGGCACTTGGAAGGTGGAAAAGTAATACAGAAATTATGCTGAAAAAATTGTACTTATTTCCTTGGTACCTGCATTTTCTATTGACAACACTAAGGACACAAAATTTTCAGTGCATCTTTCCCAGTTTCCCTGCAAAATTCTCACCTCCTGATAAAAACAAAACAGAACTGCTGCATTTCTCTCCCTGTATGCTGGCCACAGATAGTTTAAATAGCTTGGAATTGATTACTAGATCAAATAATCCAAAAAAAGCAAAGGCTGTGAGCACAGCCCTTAGCAACATGCAAGGCTGAGTAACATACAGCTTGCCTCAGTCTTGACGGAAAGGCAGGTGAAGGTTAACAAAGGATTTGGGTGACAGCACAAGCAATTCTGTAGGAAGTTCTGTAACATGGGCATATTATTTTCTGGATTGTAAGGCTGTCTTCTGGAGAGCATCTGATTGTTGTCCAAAGCCCTGTATTTTTCATTCCTACAAAATGATGTAATTGCAGTCAAATACCACAGACAACATTTCGCTTTTACAGTACAACAAGGCAAAACTGATGTGTATTGATCTGACCACAAAGTCATAAGTCTCAAAGTAGAACTCATTATGCAGTGAGATTTCTCTTCTGATTGTGTTACTCTACCTATGTTACACATATAATATTTTAGTCATTCAGTGACATTAGCAATAATTTTGCTGATATGGATCCCTGTGTTTATGTTGTTAATATAGGACTGAGATTCAGCAATTTTATATTGAAGACATTTGCACTTGTTTCACTGCTACATGCCAGTGGAATTGCATGTCTAAGTAGACACCTGACTATTAGGTCAAGAAACAGGTTTTTCCTAGAACTTTAACTCATTTACCCTTTAAAGTATTTTTTTCTTCTTTTGAAATCCTTGAAAAAAGTCCCCAATTGTATGTGAGTGTAAGCGTCTTCTCAGTGATATACTGTCTTGGTTTGGAAAAACAGGTGTCTACCAGGGAAAGCTGGAGTTACCTTTGGAATGGAGAATGCAACCCACCCCCTCCTTCCCCACCCCACCCCACTTTTCTTCCAATTATAAATTTGCAGTTAGAGGCTTTCAGGCAAAGATTTGGGGATAGGAAATAGCAATTCTTTACTAGTATGTATAACCCGGCAAACAAAAACAACAACTACAGCATTAATAACAAAACAGTACCAAGAACCTTGAGGGCTTTGCTTCACAAAAACCCAGGGCAGTTTGGTCTCGGTGCCCCTGCAGGACCCTCAGAGCACCAGGCTGGAACAGCGGAAGGTCCCGGGCTGGTGGCTGAATGGCAAGATGTCCCCGGCAGGCAGGGGCAGGGTGTCCAGGCAGGGCAGGGGGGTGCAGGGTCACACTGTAGCCAGAGGAGCAGCGCCGAAGAAGCCGCGATGGTGGGGCAGGGCTGGCCCAGCTCCAGCAGGGCAGTCAGAGGAGCTCAGAATTCCAGGGTGAGCAGATGATGGTAGATTTCCCAGGGCCGGACTTTCTAGTGACAGTGAACTCATCCCGCAGCAAGCAGCAGCCTGGGCGTGTCCTCTCCAATGTCATGCTGAGAGCAAGTGAAGCTGCCTCCAGCTCTGTCCTTTACCTGCCCCAAAAGTTATCTCCCCCTCCGAGCTTTTGGCCACCTCTGTTTTGGTCAAGCACCCTTAAGTACCCAATACTTAAGTTTCCTTAGTAACTTACAGGGAAAAAATTCTTTAGAGTAAAAAAGGAACAAACCTAACCCCCAACATACACTGAACAGGTCATGGCTGAAACTAGTTCTAACACAGATGCAAAACACCAGGAGAAAAATGATGTCAGGTGGCCTGTGTTGTTACTACAACCAGAGGCAGAGGCATCCCTGGGTGCACCATGCAAAGAGCAGTAGAGACATGCAGAAAAATAGAAAAGCTTTTCAGAGATTATGGGAATGGCAGTTCACCCTCAGCTTTCAGCAAGCTTTTGTAGGAATACTCCATGGAAATAGCTTTGGGGGTTTGAGGACAGTCAGGTACAGGGATGGGAAGATTAAGAAGGCTTTGAGGGCTTCAGGATGAGGCAGAGCAACTCTCATTGTGCCAAGAGAGGGGTGAGCCACCAGCCCTGCCAGGTGGCCTCAGGGGGCAGAGGAGAAAGAAAGAGGACAGGGAGAAGAGATTAGGAGGCTCCAGCCCACCTGGAGCCCCTGCAGCTGGAGCAGGGTGCAGCTTTCATCTGTGATTAGGGATGGTCTGCCCCATGATGGCACACGGCAGACCAGGAGCTGGGATGCCATGCTGGAAAAGTAATGGTTAACAGTAGAATGAGTGGGAACATACCTGGGGTTGTTTCAGGTTTCATCAGTCAGGACTTGTTCTTGCAGACACAGACCTCAAGCTCCAAAGCCTTTGAAGATACTTCTTCTCCCTTCAAAGAGCCACCAACTTCCTCCTGATGAAAACAGGACAACCTGAATGAACCACATGCAGAGTGTTTCCTCTTCTTCTAAGACTGCCTATGTAGTGGAGTGGCCATGGCCAGCTACCTACCCAGCCATGGTCAGTCACCTACCCAGCCACCTTCTCCCTCCCTCTCCTAAGCAGGATGGAGAGAAAATAACAAGGAAACTTTTGTAGGTGGAGATTGAGACAGGAAGAGCACTTGCCAATCCCTGCCATGGGCAAAACTGACTCAAGTTGTGGTTAAGTTAATCCAATTTAGTGCCAATTAGAATAGAGTTGGACAGTGAGAAACACAAAAATTAACACCCACCTCCTGTTTCTTCTCTGGTGCAGGGTCACACCTTCATTCCTGACTCCTCTCACCACTGAGTAGCACAGGGGGTGTAGGAATGTGGGTGACAGTCCCCAACAGCCCCACCCTGCCATTCCTTCCTCCCCACACCTTTCCTGGCCCCAGCATGGCCCTGGCACCTGCAGTGGGTCACCATGGATATCTTGGCTCCATTGTGATAATGGGATCATTGGAAGGTACAGGTCTAACCTGTTTGCTGCATCTGTTCATTCTCCTGCCTGCTATTTCACCAAATTATGCAGTGAATTAGCTTTAAATTCAAGACTTCCCTTTTTAATTGAACTCAAAAATTGCATTACTCAGCATTTATGCTATCACTAACAATAAAGCTGACATGGTTTATCCTTCCCTTTTAAAAGGCAAAACTGCTCATCTAAAAATAGCTTCTCCCCTTTAGCTCAGGTTTTATGTGTATGTTTTTCATATTACCATTTCAGGCTTTTAGCCTCAGTACTGATATTCCAGTAATTAGATACAAACTGACATGCAAATTGCCAGTAGCAGGTTCCCCTCAGTTATCTCATTTATAGCATGATAAAAAAAATTTACTTCCATGAAAGTCAAAGGCAGTGGTGGAGAAACAGTTTGAAATGCACTGAGCAGTTGCTGACAGGCAAGGCAGCGCTCTGGCTGTGCAGGGCAGGATGGCTGCTGTCACTCCAGGCTGTTCCACCCCCAGATGTCCATCAGCATTGTCAAAATGCAGCCCGGGGGTTCCTCACTGACTGAACTCTTTCCCTGCATCCTGTCTCCAAAGGGCCAACACAAAACTCAAACTTTCTTACGTCACTGATGTATTTTTTCTGGTTCATGAACCCTCAGGTCCCTAGAGTCCTGCACCAGAGCAAGGTTTCATGTCTGCAGGGCTCTGTCCCACAATGCCATCACAGCTTCCACCCTGCCAGAGCTCAGATCATTGACAATCTTGATACTCACACCAGATATCTCTGTGCTGAACCCCCTGTGCTTTGGACTGCCACTGGGTTAAGAACAGAAGAGAAGAGAGAGCACTTCATCACCCAAAGCACAAGCTTTTACAACCCTATCAATTCTCTGAGCTGCATGACATATTATGCAATCACCACAGAAAAACCACAGCTGTCTGTGTTAGATGAGTGAACGAAAAACACCTTTAGTGATGACAGATGTTCACATTCTATTTTATTCTTTGTTAAATATACTTTTTATGTTGTTAAATATACCTTTTAAAGAGTGACATTCATTTTTGTTGGCCAAAAGGTGACAATACCCTCCAGGCTGCTACATGTCTGCTGAAAATTGGGCCACAAGTACGTTGCTAGTAGGAATAATTTTATACCAGCACATCTTTGATTTTAACAAGAGTGAAAGCTCCACATAGACTGTGTATCTCTCCTCACATGGAAATAGGGTGTTATCTCCAGGAAGCTGGGCTGGCAGTGAGTTAGTTCTTCCTTCTCCCAAGTGTTGACAAGACATGTGTAATGAGAATAAGAACTTCTGGGCATGTGAGCATTAACCATCCAAAATGCCTAAAAAGGACTCATTTTCCTCTCAGGTCACATTTACAACTGGTTTGTGTAGCTGCTGTAGCAGTTACCACACACAGTAGCCCAGCCCCAGGGAAAGGGCAGAGATACTGCAGTGTTCAGCAAAAGGAACCTTGGAAAAAATCTGGATGGTGGTGGAGACATCCCCATGACTTCTGCAAAGACAGCTCTGTTTGTAATGTTTGGGGGTTTTCCTATCATATAAACACACACGTTACCTATCACTTGAGAGGTTTTATTTGTTAATTTTCCAAACTCCTTTGAGATCCTGATTGGTTGATCAGCACCATTTTGACTGTTGATATTGAGTGATGAAACTGGAAATAAAAAAGTCTCCGAGTGTGCAGTAGGAAAACGAAGGATTACCCTCTGAGTGAGTGTGGTGTGACTAATAACAGTGTCAGCAATCTGATGCTCTCCAAAACTAGTGCTGTATACTGAAAACAGCCCTTCTGTACTGATAACTTTCAGGAAGGACTGTAATAGCAGCCTTGCAACCAGTTTTCCATCTCTGCAGATATTTCATTACACTCCTAACTTCAATATCACCTTCTTTTTAATAGCAAGGCTTTGCAATGTAATATCCCCAGTGCTCTAGCAGGGCCTGAAAACACCCTGCTGGTAGCAGAAACAAAGTTTGGGACTTGTTCCTCAAACAATTCCTTCAGAGGAGGGAACTCTTAAGTATATATATACCTTTGATACAGAAATTTCTTTAAGTCTGGAAACTATTACATCGGTTGCCAGCAGAGGTGGCTTTCTTTGCCCTTGTCAAATTAAAAGTGTAAGTATCATTTGAAAGGTGAGAGGGGGTGGGATGTACTTTTGTTTTGATCTTTTTAAATCAAAGTGAATTGGAGCTCATTAACTTCATGAGTTTGCACATGCTGATTAAAGCGGACCCAAGTCTAACATGTGCTAGGCAGCTGGAATTGTTCTAGGAAGAAAAAAGGAACAACAGAGCAGAGCACTGACATGTACTCCATTTATTTTAAATAACTTGTGACTGAATGCCGCTGGTTTAAAGGGCATGAGGGGTCCCAAAAAAACTAGGAACAGCTTTGCCCAGCCATGCAGTGTATTGCAAGAGGTGGTATTGCTGGTCAGTGGCTGCACCAGCCCAAACACAGCTCTGATGCCACTTTATGTAGACTTAACCAGCTCCTAATAGACTGTCTAATGGTTTCTATGGTTTCTTCTATCAGCTACAATGTCACACACACACACACACACATATATATATATTCCATATCATATTACTCTGCTTTCACCTGTAGTCTGAGCTGCTTGATCTGCAGTCTAAGCACATGCAAACATCCCAGCCAGACCAGCACTAGCACTGCAGTTAATGCTCTACATTCTAACTAGGCTTTATATTATGTCCAGCTCCCTCCATTCCCCCCCAGACTGCCATGAAACCTCAAAAAATTAACAAATTGTGACCCCTCTGCTCCTCCCCTACCCACTCAGGTGTCCTGACTCCTTGGCTGCACACTGATGATGATGCCAGGTTTGTCAGGCCTCTCTTGGAATTCCTTCAGAAGGCATCCCTGCAATTGCCAATGAGCTCCTCAACAAGGACTGTTCTATACAACAACTAAATTTTGGAACCTGGAGTTTCCATAGGAGGATGATTAAACCTCCTAAATAAACAAGAACAAGTTGCTTCCTATTGGCTTCCTGTACAAAGGGCTTTTTTACCCTCCAGCCCAGCTGAGCAGAAGTACCTCTGGATTTTTATCTTCCCTGCTGCAGCACTGTACAGGGATTCGAACACCTTTTTGTGTGAAGCAGTGGAGAAAACACCTATCAAAGGAGGCCAAGCAATTAGGCCAGGGCAGCCATTCAATGGACACTGTACCCAATGAGATGAAGTCAAAATTAACAGTCCCCAAACTGTGCCAGGCTGTTACAGATCAGTTTGGTACTGGGAGCACTTGTCTTGGAACTGTTTTAACCAACTGATAATAACAGTAGCAACCTTGGTAAACATCACCTCCTTGACACCAAACCCAACAATGGATATGTATTCAGGCTGAGGAAGGGTAAACCTTGTCAAGAAGAAACAATTTAAACAAGGATGGAAGAGAAAGTCACACATTCAGGAAGCAGTGTCAGAGTTTCCATACCTGTAGGACTCATCTCTCATAGCATGTAGTGTACTGCCTGTCATTCAAGGCCTAAACACAACCCCAGGAGAAGCTGAGGGGTTTCAGCCGGGGTGAGAGCAGTCCCATGTCCACACATGGGAAAAGCAGCGTGCTTAGGGCTCACATCTGGCACCTGCACCCATGGCCAGTTTATACAAGTGCTTGATCACCCCTGTGGGATCCCAGCACTGCATTAACAGCAGTCTATTGCCCAGGTGCATCTGGTTTTCCAGTGAAACTGTGTTGCTCAAAATACTCATCACTTATCAGTGAAAATCTCATCTGTAAGCCAGCACTGGCACTGCCCTGGCCAGATTATTGCAAGACACAGCTGGATCATTCCCCACAGACAGGCTGCACACACACTTCAAAGGCAAATGGGAAGTTAGCTGGTAAACCTGGGAGACAAAGAGAGAACTGTGGAGAGGGCAGCAGAAAGTCATCTGGGCTTAAAGCATGTACCACATCTCTGCTGCTTTTCCGGTCTTTTCTATAGAATCCTTCTTTATTCATGCAGGTGAGCAAGCCTGGGTGGATGTGCCTCTTCTCCCACACTAGTGTCCAGAACAGGTTTAAAATAAAGGATTGCAATCCACATCTAGATTTTTTTCATGGCCTCCACCAAAGGCACTTGGTTATTTTTCTTTGTTAGACAGATCAGCTACTCAGCACGTGCACAGCAACTTTTCTCCTGAAGAGCCAGCCTGCTTCTCTGGCCAAGTAAAACCACAGCCATAAGCAAAGCAGCCAAAGCTTGGCTGCCATGGGAGGCTCAGGATGAGGCTGTGTCTTTGACATGCCTCCCTATCCTGAGGCAAATTAATACAGGGTAGGAGGGTTAAGAGAAGAAGAGTGTGGGGTTTTTGTTTCCCACACAAGGAGCTCAGAGTTCACTGATCGATCAGGAGAACCAATCCAGCCTCTATCCCAAACATGTACAATTTCCAGGGTCCACCGGGATCAGTGCTCAGCCCAAAAGCAAAGGGCTTGAGCCCTTGCTGCTGTAAACATGCTCTTTGAAAAGTTCTTCCCATATACGGGCCCTAAAATATCTTTTTTTCCAAATTCTTTCTGGTATTTGCTAGCATGCATATCACCCAGGCTGATGTTTGCCTTCCAGACACGAGTGTCCTGTGGTTCACTCTGTGTCACGTCTTCATTAGTACATGGCAAGGGCAGCTCCATCAGTGGGAATGTCTGTCATCATGAAAGAAGACATTCTCATTAAAAAATAAAATAAATCCATATTCCCCAACTTTTTCTGGTGCTTTATTCCCTTTCAGCTGTGCTGGTGAGCCTGAATATTTCCAATAACCGAGCAGTTTGAGTAACTCTAACAAACTCAACAACTTGATAGGAAACACGAGCAACTCTTAAAGAACTGGCCCCAATTTCAGCAGTTTTAGTGAATCTTACAGGATCCACAAACATATTTTAAATACAAGCTAGGAGCTAGGAGATATCCTGTTCTTTTTTTTTTTTTCTCCCTGATCCATTTATTCCCTTATCTCTATTTAGTTGATTGATTGCTTTTTTTATCTCTCTCCGCTATCCTTTCTTCATCTTTTGTATTGTTCATCTCAAGCAAAGAATAAGGGGATGGTGTTAAATACAATCTGATACACCAGAAATAGAAAAAAAAAAAATCCATATATCAAAATTACCTCCCCTCCATTTGCTCTCACACCTTCACCACCCACCTATAATAGCATAACACTACGTACTAACAGCCTACAGTGCTGGGCTTCAACCTGAATTTAACCTGAGAGTTTCTCTGTTAATGTGGATGAAATTAAGTAAGGTTTTGTCACATCCTGTTCCACATTACAGCAGGAATAATCAGCCATTGCCACAGAAGCTTTCAAAAAAACCCTCAAATGAACAGAAATTGGTAAGATAAAAGAGCCAGTATATAAATCATATTCTTCTTATTAATGTTATGCATTTTTATTTTCCAGGAATCAAAACAGCATACTTTGTGTGTATTCAGAAATCACAGTCATATTCTGAAATGTTTAATTTACATGCAAATTAGAATCAGGACCCTACTGATTGCAGATATTCCCTTTCAGTCATAAACTGGCCTTTAAGCCTGTGTAAGAAGATAATATAATGGCAACAATATTATTACTGGTGCTGTAAAAGTTTAGCTTTGAAAAGCCATCGAGATTTGATTCAGTGAACAGGAATCATGACACGGAAGAGAAAAAAGAAACATTACAACAAGAAAAATCTGGATCTCCAGAGCAGCAAATCTGAAACTGCTTCATTTTAGAAGAAACATAACCAAAAAAAGATTTTTGGAATTATGCTACTTTCTACTCCACAGATCATCCAGCTGGCAAGTCTTGTGCATCACCCTCATTCTTCTAGGGAAAATGTTGACATGTTTCTCTATTTAGACTTCTAATCTCTTATGTCAGCCTGCTATATTCCAATGATGCACTGCTGAAAACACTTTCACAGAAGTGGCAGATAAGGATGAAACATTTTGGCAACACAGGGCATTGTTATCCAAAGCCTAATGAAGTGAAAGGAAGAACTCCATAATGCACTTAAACTGCAACAGCTCTGTCTGTTACAAGCCTTGCAAAACAGCTCTCCAGGGAATGATTTTAAAGCAAGTTTCACCAAAGCACTTGTCTATACAAGAGCTGCACCTCATGTGAACAGAGGTATAATATTTTGTTTCGATCATCAGTGTAACAAATAAAAATGTTATTTGATCGAAAACTGCATGTCCTGCAACCAAACCAAAACAGAAAGATGGTTTTTTTCTAATGCTTCATGTTAGGTTTAGGCAAGTAGAAGGTACTGAAAAAGAAAATAATTATTTTCTTATTGCCTGTCTCTGGCTCAAGAGGCCTAAGTAAAACAGCTCTAAAGATATCTTGAATGCAAAGTCTATTTAAAAGAGGCATGTTTTCATGGTCCTGCCCTTTCCGTGGAAACAAAGGGCATCTGACGTCATGGTCAAGCCTTTTCATCTGTGACAGGCTAAAATCTTTTGACTAGCCTCTATTTCACAGAGCAGAAAAATCCCTTCTTTTAGTTCCCTTCTTGCAGTTTTCCTACATGTGGCAATAAAATATTACAGCATCATTACATTGTCCGTGGGTGTGAGTGCAATAGCAATATTAGCACAGTGCCGACCTGCAGAGACCCAACAGTGTTTTCATCATACTGCAAGAATATAATAAGAAATAGTTTGGGAAGTGCTTGAAAATGTCACAGCAATGTCATTAAGTGCCTTTCACATGCTGATGTGAAAACAATTTGAATGTTGTTTGTGGAGAGATTCTTATTACAAGATATTCACATTGGAAAACTAGCTCAGCAAAATGATCTCGCGTGGTCACAGCATTTTCACACCTGTGCAGTCACTGAGCACAGGCCTCATTTCTACCTTCCTTGGTGGTGTCCAGCTCCCACTGAAGTGTGAGATGCTGCAAAGCTGATCTCAGTCAAGTGTCTGCAATTAGATCCTTGTTCCAGCATCAACCCAAAAGTGAACTGGCAACAGACATTTTATCACACAGCTGGAGGAGGAAACCCTGCCCCTGAGGTGATGGATAAAGATACTGTAAATTAAACTGGCAGCACAAGGGAGTCACAGCTCCCAAGACAGGCTTGTCACACTGTTCAAGTTGGGTTTGGGGACAGAAAATTTTTAAAATAGTTAAAACTCATCTGCTTGGGCTTCAGACAGGGCACTGGCAAGTAAAATGATCCACTAGAAAACTCCAAATAGATCAAAGACACTGCTCCTCTGGGAGATGAGGCTCCCAAACACAACCAAGTCATACTTTGCTGGTGCCACACATGGCCCTGTTGGATGGGAAGCTGCAGAAATGCCTATATGCTGGGAAGGGCATGGCTGTGCAGCTGCTCCCTGGTCCCCAGGTGTCCTCCTGCCCCCACAGGGGCTGCTGAGCTGTAACCTTCTCATTCCTTTTGGCTTGAAAAATATTTACACGTGGGCAAAGATAAATTCACCTGCACAGACAAGTCCTTATGCATAAGGACAAAAGAGATGTGGAAGGAATCCAACCAGCTGAATACAGACAAGTGCCTCTCCCAAAAGCTCTGTGAAGGCCACAAAGGACCCTTCATGCCTGCCAGACAGATGCTCTCTGTGTTCCCTGCCCTGTGTGCTCAATATTCTCAAGTATACCTTAAGACTTAGTGTTATAAATGTCCTTGACCAGCTTAAATCCTTCAAAAAATTCACTTAATTGTGCTCTGGGCAAATATATATATTTAAAAAAAAATCTATTTTTTAGTCTTTTTCTGGATAGGAAAATCCTCCATAATTCTTTTTGACCATCTTACTGGGTTTTTTTTAAGTGGGATAACCAAACCTTGACCCAGTGCTTCAAACAAATCTGAAAAGCACTTCACATAAACACATTTGCTCCTGCTTATGCAGCAGTCCAAGGAGTTAAATGTTACCTAGTTTGATTTCCTTGACAATGACACAGATTTGACTTTTATGATTTTGCGGTATCCCCATGCCTGCAAATACTAATTGCATACTTAAGTTCATTCAGAACATTAACTTTGAAAGCAGAGGATTTCTGTGAATGGCTGCTAATATTTTATCTTCCAGTTTGATTGCAGCATGTAGGCTTCCATGTAAAAAGCTAGTTATGTTATTGACATCAATAACTGCAATGCCAGAGTTGAACTTCCATTCTGTTCCTTTCCACATACATATTAAGTTATGATTATAGACTTTTTCCCCTCTTCCTCAAACAATACACAGTAATGGAATAGCAAGCTCCTCTGCAATCCTCTGCATAGGACAGAAAATGAATTTACTTCCAAAAAATTGAGGGGTTTGCTTTAAAATCTATTTTGAGGTCAGAATCTTTCTTATCTGAAAAAATTTTGATTGAAATTAGCTATTCCCATTAAAAATATTCATAATGCAGAATGGCAGAATTGCAGCACACATTTCAGAGGGTGGTAACACACAAACTCAGTTACACAGGGAGGCTTGTGCTTCCTGGGAATAAATAATCATTTATTCTCACAATTTCTCCTGATTCCTCAGGAAAATGGGGCTTTTCTTCACTAATAATGTTCCCATACAGGTTATCTTTGTATGAGTATCAGTTCCTCTTGTCATCATTTCCTTTCCTGAATAATTTCATAGTTCACTGGTTTGACCCTCCCTTAGTCCTTCCATTCTTTTTTTCAGTTTGAGGAGAAGTACTCCACTACTCGTGATTTATTAGGATTTTATCTACAGCTAATTATGACTGATTTCAATAACAAGTTTTTCAAGCTCACACAAATTATTGATCAGCATACACATTCTTTACACCCCTTGCCTCAGATTCCCACACTACATTAACTCATTAATGATTCCTACAAAAGATGGATAATAATATGATAAATCATTTCAACTGCTACAAAATTTGCACGTGCAGCTCTTAACCTTGTTCTGCCTGACACAATGCAGGGGTATGTACCACACAAACACAGGTAACTGTGCTAATTCTTCTATTGTGTTCACTACACAACAAGACAATAAATAGCCTAATCAGGCAAAAGGCTCCTGTGCCCACTTTGAGGTAGTGAACATTTCTAAATGTAGCCAGTCACACTGGTTATGCCTCCAAACAGGCAAGGAAAAGGAATAATATAATCTCTCTGTGTGTTGTACATACCTTCATATATGTAGAATATCTGAATGTCTCACGAAAACAATTCTCACTACCTACTGCATTTTTTTTAATGGGATGTGATGATGGGAGAGCCTGAACAGCTGGATTGCACCACCTTCCTAAATTCTAGAGCATTGAATTTGGTTGACACAAGCCTCATTCCCCACTGATAACTTGATTGCATGTGCTGGGCATGTTGCTATATGACCAATGCTGCTAAAAAGTGACTTGGACAGTAAAAAACAATTTTTTTGAAAATCAGCTCCAAATATAAAAACATTAGTTATTAAAATAATATAAAGCTATGATTGCTATGTACAAAAAAATAGTTTGATTGGAAAAAAATCCATATTCCTGTTCTACATTTAACAAATTGCTTTTCCTCCAAGCATCCCTGAGTATATTGGCAATTACAAACAAAATCAGGAAGATACAGTGGTGGCAGAAGATTTTAAGTTCCTACAAGGTTCTGAACAATAGCTGTGGGATAAAAACACACCCCTCAGCCTGCAACCTTTGGGTAAGTGGGAAAGGAGGTCTCCACATATGGAAGAACTGCACGGTAAGTTCAGGTATTACATGCCTCTACCAGGTGGTGCACATGTGCTGCCATCCATCCAGCACAGCCATCCCTCAAACCCACCACCAACACTTCTCCTCTACAGGTGTCAGCTGGACATGTGGGAGGCAACTCAGGACAGAATGGGAACATTGGAGAATTATAGGAGGCAAGAGCAGCAAACTCTTACGGACATCAGGTCTTGTTTATCTTGTTTTTAATACAAAACTGGGATTCCCAAAAGATACACTCATTTTTATGTTACTCTAAGTAAATATTGATAGCATCATTCCCATAATTAATCAGACTAGATCACTAAAAAAATAAAAACAAACCCTGAAATTTGGACTTGGCAAACCACTTACTTTAGTTACCAGGGCTGAAGCTCTCCTTCAGAAATTATCTCCCAGGTACAAAGCTGTTACCTATCATTTGTACAGATAAAAGGCCGATAAAATATTCTACAACAGCAGAAACCACTTTGGCTTAAGCTGGCAATGAAAGTTGTTATCACCTAACAGCTGTTTAGTAGCCTGCATTAAATTAAGTTGTAGCTACAGCTCCATGAGGACAGGAAGAAAAGCTCCTAAAGCTTTTAAACACCAAACCACTTCTGCAGGTCTGCCAGTTTGGGGAGTGGGGGGGGGGTGTTGTGTGCAGTCATGCTTGAAATTCATTTTAAAGATAAAGTTTCTTTCCTGAGGATGGCTAAATCCAGATGAGCCTGTTTGGTTTTGAGGTCAGCTAGAGCTGAACCAATGCAGCCACGAGGAAATGCAGGAGGTACCAGCAGTGCTGCCACATCCCAGAGGCACTGGGTGCCTTTCCCTGATGCCTCAGTGCCACAGCCAAGACACAGTCACAGAGATCAGATGGCTCTGCCCCATCTGACAGCTCCTTAGGGAGCTCCCTACCCAACAGCTATGTCAGCTACTCAAGGTCCACATGGAAATTAACCTTAGGTCACAGCTCTGAACGCTCCCAGGCATGGGGAAAGCAAAAGTGCAAGTGCAAGTGCAAAAATAGTGCCAAGTCTTTTCCCTTAGGAAGCACCAGGTATAGGCATTCCCTGTCTCTGGGAAAGACCTGCTCCAGCTCCCAGCTCCCATGCTGGAGACCCTTGAGCTTCACTTTCTTCCTCATCACTTTTAATTTCATAAATCACAGAACACTTTGGGTGAGAATGGACCTTAAAGCTCACCCTGTTCCACCACCTGTTATGGGCAGGGACACCTTCCACTATCCCAGGGTGCTCCAAGCCTCGTCCAACCTGGCCTTGGACGCTTCCTGGGATCCACAGCTTCTCTGGCAACTTCTGCCAGAGCCTCACCACCCTCACAAGGAACAATTCCTTCCCAATATCCCATCTAACTCTGCTCTCTGGCAGTGGAAAACCATTACCCCTTGTCCTGACACTCCATCACCTGTCCCCAGTCCCTCTCCAGCTCTCCTGGAGCCCCTTTAGGCCCTGGAAGGGGCTCTGAGCTCTCCCTGGAGCCTTCTCCTCTCCAGGTGAACATCCCCAGCTCTCCCAGCCTGGCTCCAGAGCAGAGGGGCTCCAGCCCTGGAGCATCTCCATGGCCTCCTCTGGACTGGCTCCAACAGCTCCCCATCCTTCCTGTGCCAGGACCCCAGAGCTGGATGCAGAACTATAGTGAGGCCTCCAGAGTTGAGAACCACTTTCTTCACCTGCTGGTGACACCTTTTTTTATGCAGGCCAGGATTTGCCGGGGTCAAGTTCACCTTTTCCAAGTGGATGTGCCTTTTCCTATCAGCTGGTCCCAATTCATACCAAGCAGTATCCTCAGCTTGTGTATTCCTGCTCTGAATATTTACAAGGTCCTATTTTGGCTGTCTTCTCATTTAACCAAATTACCAGCCCCAAGATTTAATAGAGGAAGATCAAGGATTGCATATTTGCAATAGGGATCCTTCAGAACATGAGGTTTATATTTTTCTCCAGTTCTTCAAAAATTCTGATGCACTGGGGACTTCTTTATATGAATTTAAAAAAAATCTACTTGTGTGAAAGTGAATGAACTTCAAATAAGCAAAAGGAAATAAAATACCATATGGCATATTCAGATTCATGGGATTGCTATCCCGCTTAATAAATCTCCCCTTAATCACATTTTTGATAAAAGTATAGTATCCTACAGGGATTTTAATTTTATATCTCAAAAGGAGGTTAGTATATTAGATTTTACTGTATACAGATTAAATGAGGGCTTTTGAAAATTCTCAAACTTATCTGCTCAGCTAAATAAATTTTCTGACTTTGCACTTGGGGTAATTGTAATAGAGCTTTTGATCCCTGGGTAGATGGATGCAATAGTCCTATAAATCCCAGATTTTCAACATCTTCAAAGATTATAAAATGTTTATGAGAGAGTATGGTTTTAGAGACACCTGGTGGTTATATAATCCTAAGCAGGGAAATCAACAGTGAAAGTATTAAACATATTTTTTCAACAAAAGTATCCTGTAAAGAGAAAAAGAGATTAGCTTATTCACTGTCTCTGCAAACCGAGGTAGATGATTTGACACAAGATCCAGCCTTGTTTGTGGCAGTTTGGCAGCTTTGGTCACATTAGAACAAAAGAGGGAAAAGATTTTTCAAGGTAAACTAATGTATGTGTCTTTCAGTAGCATTAAAACTTATCACAGTTTAGTCAGAGAATTACAGGGGCAGGAGATTGGATACTGAATATTTTAAATCCTCCTGCTAGACAAAAATCATTATCTCTGCCAGCATCTTGTTAGCTTGGCTTTTGTTCTAACTCCTGGTGTGCTTTTATTTTATTTTCGTTTGAAACTTCACTGACTCTCCAGCACATTTTTTACTGAACAGCTTGCCTAAGGCTAGAAGCTAGAAATATAAACTCAGAAATTAAATCACATTCTTAACCTCTTAGGTTCAAACCACAAGGACAGGTACCCTAAATAAAATAGGCATACTTATTTTCTATTCATTAATAATAGACATTGTAATCAGAAGAGTGATTTATAAGGACTTCAAGTCCTTATTAAAAGTTTAAGTATTTGGTGCTGTATTTGAACCTCCTCTGCATTCCACAGATCTACTGGGGTACAAAGCACAGAATTACTCATTTGGAGATGCCAAATCAAATGCTGCTCTCAGACTCTGACAAAAATCCAAAAGAAAAAAATCCACTCCAGGAAAAAAAAAGTCCCTTCAAATTTAAGGGAAAAAAAATTATTTGGCCTCATCTTCTGTACTTAAGACATCAGAGCCGTGACTGGGAGAGAAGAAAAGAATCTTCCCAGGTCCACTCTGTAATATGGATTTGAGGAGTTTTAAAGCAAAAGACATATTGAAAATTCACATTTATTCTGTCTGGAAGGAGGATTGCTCTTCTCTGGCTTGGATGAGGAGGGAGGCCCGGTGCTTCCACCCCTTTGGGGTTCCCAGCCCTTTGAGGGATAGTGTTTTGCTGATCAGAACACACCACCCTCAGACATGAAGCAAGGCCTCAGAGAAACAAAGCAAAGAGCCATCAGCAATTTGCTGTCAGCGTTACTTTCCCAAATCACAAGTGATGCCAACATTTCCTGGGAGCAACACAATAGTTCCGCATCAGAAGGTGTGTTCATAAACTTCTATACAGTGTAAACAGCACTGACAAACTGTACTCACCTCTTTATTTTCAGTCAAGAAAGAAATTGGCTTGGAAGGTCCAAAGTATACTTTAACAATCTGAGCATGAACCAACATAAATTCTGACGCTGAGGAGTTTCTCATGCGTGTTTTTCCATCCTGATCATTTAAAAGCAGTTCTCTCCTGAAAGTTTTAACTTTGAATATAATTTATATGCAATGAGCTGCATTAGTCTTTCATTATATTTGAGATTATACATGTACATAATTCAGGATATTTAAAGTCATGGTTGCTGTAGAAACCATAATTATATTTCTTGTTAAATCATTAAAGTTAACATCATTTATGAAATTACAGGATATTATGCAGGAGTAGGAACACAGCAGTGTAAAGCCACTTTACAACTTGAGTTCTACCCATGCACAAATACCTCAGGAAATGCAAAATTAGGGCATCTCCAAGGGCTCTGAATGATGTAAGGAGCTCCAGTTCCATCTCAGACATCAGTTGTCCAATTATGTCTATTGCTTTATAGCCACAATTTACTTTCATTGAAATGTCTTGTGAGGCCAGTTGATACATTTCAGTTTCCAGCAGGATTTGGCTTTTTGGCTTTGCTCAAGTTAGGGTAGTGCCCACAGCCTCCAAGATGGGATACAAACTGGAGAGAGGAAAAACATAATGCTATTTCTCCATCTCCCACTTTGATCTCGTGCAGGACTTCCCCCTCCCCTCTCAAACATGCCACCATCCTCTGGTAAGCTGCTGGGCATCTCCTGGATCTCCAATCTCCCACTCCAGAAGAGAGGACAGCGATGTTTTGGCATGGCTTGCTTGGAAGCAGAGATCAGCTCAGGTACATCCTTGTGGGATGCTGGGAATCCCCACATGGGATGAGGCTCTGGGAACAGCTGTGAGCACTGCAAGCAGTCTTGTAAGCCAGCTGCTCTTATCACAGCTTTTATCCCCAGCTCATGGTGAGAGAGAGCTTTGTGTCCTGTCCCCACACACCCAGGAGTGGGACATGCACTGCTCTTGACACACTGCTGGAGGACACAATCCCTGTTTGCGGATCTGCCTTTACTTACTGAGGCCCAGGATGACACAGTGAAGAACAAATGCCTTTCAAATGGTTATTCTGTCACCTCTTGCAAAATAAGGAGCTACTTTCTGAACAGGGAACAGCTGTGGGCTAATTTCTGGATCCTTGTCAATCACACAAAAACCTTCTAAATTAATCATGTCTCATGTTCCAAGCCATAACAGAATTAGCATTCAAGTGCACAGCACCTAAATCATTACTTATGCTGTCATCATTTGTCAGACAAATCCTTCCCTCCTTTTCAAATGGTATTGCACAATTAATTGAAATGTCATGTAATATAAAAATTGCTGGGAAAATTTTAAAACCTTTAGAACTCCCACATTAAAACATGCTACTAGGTCATCACTATCAAGACTTGTGAGTCTCCTCTGTTGAAAGTCAAAAGTTATTTCAGCATCAGCATTGGGTTTATTTACTTCATTATACTGTAGTTTTCCTTGTACTTTCTGTAGACTCACAATTGTATTTAAAAGGCATTTCTACAGGGAATAATTTTTTACTGTCTGCATTGACTGAAAAACAAATGAAAGAAGGTACACAAGGCAGGAAAAAACCAGCCAGTGCAGCAATGCAGTTCAGATTCTCTGGAGACCCCGGTCAGATGAGCAAATGTCTTTAAAACTGCCCTTTTGGAGGCTGGCAACTGGGGAGGCAATGTACAGTCAGTCCTCCCAGGGAAAAAAGAGTGGAAAAAGGAGGATAAAAAGCAGAATGCTATTTCTTCTTTCTTTCTGCAGCTGAAGAATACGGAGCAAGAGGACTTGCATTTTATCAGACTCACCAGAACTAATCCCAGCTCAGGAGATCATACAGCCCTCTCACAGCTGCTTGATGAATCATCTTCCCTCTCTTTCTGCTCTTGTAGCTCACCCAGTGATACAGCCAGGCCTTTCTGCTATTTCCCTCTCTTCCTCCTCTGCCTGAAGTGTTTGCACACACAAACAGGGTGGGGTTTGAGACCTGAGTTAACTGAATAGTTCTATCGCTGCTTTAACCTGTGTGGTGTCTTTCAGCACCAAACCCTCTCCATGTTCTGCCACCCATTCTCATAGGATCCTAGTAAATAGCACCAAGAGTTTTTCATCCTTTTCTCCGCTTTTCTCCATTGACTTGCTAGTTCCTTGCTTCAGACTCCAAGTCCTCAGAGCCACAAAACCTCTTTTTGCCCCATCTCTGACAGCACTGTGCATGTGATCTCCACCCAGAGCTCTTAGGTGCTACACATCGCAAGCTACAACTAGTAATCCGAAATTGATGATACAAACTTGGTCCCCTCACTTCTTTTTGGAACAGAATTTCAAGGCTATTCCTCACAAAGAACCCTTACGCCACCCCAACATATGTAAATTGCCTATCTCCCTGCTGTGCTATTGCCATCCCATCTTTCAGGGACCAGGACTAAAGACAGAATGATCAGCAAGCCTCAGAGGCATAAATGTGGTTGTGCCCAGTTACAACCAGTTAGTTCTTCATCTGGCTTGTGTGCTAAGACAGAAGGGTTAGAGCCAATATGTGGACTGGCCTTTAACTCTGTCTTTTAAGAACTTTAAGTTCTTTGTAGCTCCTCAGCTCTTTGTGCAGAGGTTTTCATGAGACCTGCAACACCATGGAAGTCTTCTACATCAGCCTTCTGGGGGTAGGCTGAGTATTTGGTAGGGACCCTCACCACTTTCTTGGGATTGCTGTCAGAATGTAGATCAGAAGGCAAATACTGAGTGGGATGAATTTGTAAGTTCAAGAGCAGAAAGGTATGAAATAAAAGCCAAAGCAGGTCAACCGTGGATAGAAAAGCCCGATCCTGTAAGTGAGGTGTGCACCATTCATGTGCAAGGATTACAGCACTCAGCTGTGCCCGCCTGCTTAACAAACTCCCTCTAAAATACGTACATGTGAACAGGAGGCTGCATTTCTCTTAGCTCAAAAAACTGTCTCCTTCCTTCACCTACAATTAAGAACAGAATAATGACTGTGAACTGACACAACCATCTTCCCCAAAGGCAGGTCACTGCTTGCTGCTTGGTGATAACATTGGAACTTCAGCTTGTTCCTACTATTTATTAAAAAATCTTTGAAGTTTTACTGGAACACAAAGCTATTGAGGTTATCATGATACTCAAATGTCTTAGGTGTTTGCACTAGTTAAGATTCTACTGAGTCTTTCAGACACATCTATATGATGTACCATCTTTCTACTGTCACTACTAATTATTTCTGATTTATTAACTTTCTTGACTGAAAGACTATTACACTAAATAAATAAGAAGAATTAGCCTAACACCAAACTATACTTTGAATATGAATCTGTAACAATTATAACACAAACTCAGAGGTCACACACTATTATAGAGAATTTAGGAGCAATTCATTGTCAATTGTCATTCAGATTTCTGCAGTCTGAGCTCGTTATACCAAATTGGGAAGGCATGTGGCCAAGATGTAACTTTAATGTACCATTTTAATTTTTTTTTAAATATCCACTTCAAAATTTTAAGCCAGGTAAAATTCATCAAAATTTGAAATTTCACTGCAAATCCAAAATCAGATTTATTAATGTTCAATATCTAATCTTAGTATCTAGTATTCTACTAACATTTTCAAAAGTTCATAAAATTTTTGAGCCAAAC
This sequence comes from Mixornis gularis, assembly GCA_003546035.1. Taxonomy (NCBI): domain Eukaryota; kingdom Metazoa; phylum Chordata; class Aves; order Passeriformes; family Timaliidae; genus Mixornis; species Mixornis gularis. The sequence continues at coordinate 2,315,878 of QVAJ01000127.1, forward strand.
AAGAAGAGAAAGCACTTAACTTTGGGCATCTTATTAATGGTACTACTAACAGTCTCACCAGGTTTTATTCAGATCTTACAGGTAAATTAACATGGTGTGTAAAAGTTGTCCTAAATAAATAAAGAATAAGAATTAAGAAGTTCATCCAAAGGCCACTGGAGAAAGATCAACTTCAGTCACATTTTATCCTAGTTTATAAATTTACCCCAAGACTTGGCTTTATACAAGGTACTGTTTTGTAAACTGTAGAATAGGAAACATAGGAGAATGAAGCATGTCCCTGAAGATCTGCATGTGGTAATTCCTGTTGTAGAGATCCAGGTCTTTATTAAAGCTTAGGGGTTTTCATAGATACTGTCCTGTGCCTTCCACCAATACTGCCAGGTAAAGCTTCAGAGCTGAAAGCAGGCACCAAAGATTCCCATGTCTGTTTCTGATACAAACACACCTACCTCACTTTCATAAAAAACACAGAAACAGATTTACAGCACTCCTTCCACATGACAGGGATGGAACAAGAAGCTCTGTTGCCATTCAGTTATCATCTTCCCTCTCCCCTCATAATATGTGTAAAAATCAAAGGGAGGAAGTGGGAGATTGTACACTTTTCTTTGATTCACCTTAAATTATAGTCCTGGTGTCCAAGGGAGGACTCCTGCCAGAATAGGTAGCAATTTCATCTTGTCATTATGTGCCAGTTCCAACTAAGTTTTGTGCTTTCAGAAACCTTTCTTCTTGCCCCTTACATTCACAGCCCTCAGCTGGGTGTTCTCTGAATAAGCCAGAGCCATGCAGGTGAGAAGCACATTCCAAAGTCTATTAGCTAAACGTCCCCCTCCTTAATCACAGCTCTGCTGTGTCTTACTGTACAATTGCTTATTAATGTTGCTTTGGTGATGACAAAATTACCCTAAAAGATTCAGCTAATGATAGAATTAATCTTTTAAATATTTTTCTCCTTGATACATATATAACAGTTTTATTTCGATTTGTACAGAGGTGTCGCAAATTTTCTTTGGTTGATGTTGTTGCTCCTTAAGCTTCTTACATTTTTGTAGCTGAAAAAACTATATACAGGGGAAATTACGACAAATTAATTTTACAAATGTAACACATAAAGGAGAGGTCTACAAAGCTGTCTTTCCTCTTGTGTAATTGCTGATTGTAGCATATGAATTTAGATGTTCACTACTGGTGGATGTAACTCAGAAAGGTAAAGCATGTAATTTAGGTAATTTCTTTTTGTCTTTTGCAAATCAAGTGTTCTTAATCTATCATGCCATATCTAATAACCCAAAGAGAGAGAAAAAAAGAATAATTTACCCACATATTTCAGTAACAATTTTTCACGGCTTGCCACTGGAGGAAGAGGCCCCAAACCAGATTCTCCTGATGTTATCTCAGTATGAGGAACCACATCTCTTGGTCAATAGCTCCACCAGACACAGGCTGCAGATTCCTGTGTTCATCATCTTTTTAAATATTAAGAAGCCTTGACTGATTTAGATGGGTGCTGTGCTTTAGGAATGGTGCTTCTCACTTCAGTCTCCCACCGAGACTCTTCAAACCTCCTGCCACACTCTTGCTCCCCCACTTTCCCCTCCCCATCCCTTGTGGTGGCTGGAGAGGGGAACTGGATGCACAAAAGGTAAAGATCACAGAACAATTTACTGGAAACAGCAGTGTGGTACAAAAACAAAGAGTAACAGCAACAATACTAATGATAGAAGGTACGAAAAAGAAACTATTCACATAGACTCTGACAATAGCACCATTTCTAAACAAGGGGAGAAATGCAAGCAGCTTTCTGACATTGCAATACAGCCACATTATGTTGGGTAAGACAAAGGGCTATGGCAATTATTTAGCCAAATCTTGTGTTGGTTCCCCTTCCTTCATTCAGTGTCAATCCAATATTGCACCTTTTCTAAATGTTATGTTCTGAAGCCTTTTGTAGAAATACCCATGAAGCGAAGATAAGTGCTGAAAACTTTGACACTCATCTATTGACTTTCTCTTGCTTCTTACTTATTTCATAGGGATAATATCCCTCTTCCTGGCAACACTGTGATTTATGATCTAGCAGTCAACCAAAAGCATTAGCTTTTGGACAAAAATAATCTGTTAATCTTCTGCTGCACCATTGTCTCCTGTTCCTATGAAGAATTCCTCCAAGCTCATGGGGCTTCCATCATCTCCTTTGTCCAAACTGTTTTCTCTTTTTCTCTACTAACATCCATTATTATGTCAACAGGATGATAGCGTTTTTTAATCCATTTACCTTTGGAATTATCTTCTAGATGGAAAACTTTAGAGCTTCACCTAGCATCCTACTTAATAGACCTAAGGCACAGGTAATGTTTAAGGACAATTTAGCTATGAGAAAACCGCCAATGGTATTTTGGCTGAGCACTGCTTCAGCTTTGACAGCCAGATGGAAATCACAGGACAAATGCTATGGCTGAATGTTTCTTGGCTGGAGAGGAAGGCTGGATATTCTCTGCTCTCTCAGGAGAGGTGGCAACTCTGACTCACAGCTTGGTGCCCAATAAGAAGATGGAAATGTACCACCATCTTCTAATATTGCAGTGTCTTGATTTGTCTCCAGCACCCCTAGAGTTACTTAATTCGGTATAGCAATTTTTGAATATGTATAAAAGGAGATAACTGAGGCATTAAATCATTAAAGCAGAGAGTTACAATACGACTAGAGTCTAAGTCCATGAATCTAGTGGGGTGTATCCTCTGAACTGTGATAATCTTTGCACTGTACCTGTGGAGAACTGGGGGAAGCAAACCTTACAAGAGCCAAAAGACTAACTTTGTCACCAGGCTCTTCCCCGTCCATATGTGCCACTGGGGTCTCTCTCTAGCAGATTATGCTGAGGGAAAAAAGCATAACCAGCTCCAAGGGTGTGATTTTGCATGCTGCCATCAGTCCTGCCCCTCTGACACACACATAGCAAGTGCATATGTGCTGTGAGTGCATTAGTGAGCCAAAGAATTTGTTCTCCACTGTATGATAGATTTAAACTAAATGGATGTTTATCCTTCCTGCTTACCAGTGTGTAGGAAATCGTGATTATGTTGCATTAAAGAAGTAAAAAGTAAGAAGTAGAATGTCTTTCATCTCTCTTGTGCCAGCAGGGACCACAGCCCAAATTTTGTTCCACTGGAGCTAAGGAACTCAGCTATACTGATTTTGGGACAAGTAAGATGTGGTATGGTATATGCAGGTTACAGCCCAAAACAAATGTGCATGAAAAACCAATAATCTCACGTAGAGAACATAATTTTGCCCAAGTCTGTGGCATTTTAGTAATTACATTTTCATCACATAAATCTCAGCTTACAAATATAAATGTTTGCACTTTAGAGTTTGGTCTTCCTAGGAGTTTTGCCAGCTGTTTTTCTGGCACTGCTAGAAGCCTACTTGAATCTATAAAAGAAGGTAATTGAATTAATGCATTGGAAATTGGTCTTATGTAAAATATAACTGAAAGACGTACATTCATTTAAAGAATATTAACATTAAAGTATTTCCTTGTAAAACAATTTAATTTAGTGGTCTGGAGACAATTGTATGCTACATTAGTGTAACTCCTGGGAAAACACAAGAACGATTGACTTACTCCAGATTTATTCTTGCCTATCTGAGAGCAAGATCTGACTGAAAGGTAAAACTTTGTTCCACATTATTGTTAGTGACATTGCAGAAATATAAAAGCCAAATATGAATACTGTGTAATGAACAGTTGAGAATACAAGAGGGATGAAATAGGTCATCTCTAGGAATCATAGTTCAGACTTCCCTGGGGTTTGTGCACAGGAATGAATCACCAGCTGTGTTGGTTTTACTCAGCCTGGTTTTTGGTAGTGGGGGTGCCACGGAGGTGGCTCCTGTGAGAAGCTGCTGGAAGCTTCCATCATGTCCAGCAGAGCCAATCCTTGATGGCTCTGAGGATGGACATGCTGCTGGCCAAAACTGGGATAATGAGAAAGGCTGGTAACGCCTCTGTGACAACAGATTTTAGAAGAAAATCAAAACGGGGCGGGGGGGGCACAGATTTTTCCAGCCAGAGAAGGAGGTGAGAACATGTGAGGGAAACAACATGGGAACATCAAGGTCAGTGGAGACGGAGGGGAAGGAGGTGCTCCAGGTGCCAGAGCCAAGAATCCTCTGCAGGCCTTGGTAAGACCATGGTGAAGCAGCTGTGCCCCTGCAGCCCATGGGGATCCACAGGGGATGCAGAGATCCACCCACAGCCCATGGGGATCCACAGGGGATACAGAGATCCACCCACA